>JAQQAE010000899.1:0-28626 GCA_029823295.1 Pseudamia nigra
ATTACTAAAATGATCCGCGCTAAAGGTGTGAAACGCGCCCAGGCGCGGAACGAATTGCCAGTGTGAGTACGCCCTAACTCTCCATCAGTACTAGATCTCAGCAAAAAACTAATGCAACTCTGGAAGTAACTGTTGCAGCATTACATAAGATTTTGCAAGGATGCAAGAGCAAATGTGTGCCATGATAAGAAAGTTGGACATTTTGGGCATTGTGGTGGAAAGTTGATGATTTGAGACATATGGATTGTGCAACAATATGGAATTTACCGTGTGTTGGAATACACATAGGAGGAACAGCAGGCAGCAGTCAAACAGCAATACAGATCTTTACTGAAAGGGGATGGCATAAAAATTCCCGCCACCTACAATGTAACAGATGAATGGACTGACAAAAATACAGGAATTAAAAACTGTCTGCCGTGTATGCCAACGATATTGCAGAATATCTACTCAGCAGAGAGGAGAAAGACATTGTCAAGAGGGAACTTGAGTTGTAGCATTATTAAACATGATATTTTAGTTTTACAGATAAATCTCACTAAATACTGTTGAAAAAGCTTTTAAACTGGATTATATTACGGTACTAGATGCCACCCCTGTCAGAGATGATGAAGGCTAGATTTATAACGTTTGTTGTAAAGTCGTATAGCTGGACCAGATCAGTTTTTAACAGCAACCAAACAAGACAGTGTCATGTTAGTTTAGCAGAATATATGTAGTGAGAATTCAGTACTACTAAAATTTTATATCCTTTATTGATATAACTGAAGCTTATTTTAATGTCTCGACATTACGCCTAATGGGCATAAGGTCTAATAAAGTTTTAATTTATTTAATGCTTTCACCACCCTTTTCATCCATTATTGTTGTTTTTTACAATATTAAATGTGTAGAATACAAACCGTGGTTTACATGTACACTGTTGGCTGAACTTGTGGTGCAGTCATGCTGTGGTTTTCACCATTGTAGCTTATGAAGATTCATTAGAACAACCACACACAACACAATGAACACATGTTGTTGTAATTCATTTATGGCTTGAAGCCAGGTTTTAACAATGTTCAAGGACATGTCTGGTTACTTGCCCTTATCATTCATATCAGCTGCACGTCGGTGTGGAGTGTTTGGTACCTGAAGTTAGCAACCCTGAAAATACTGTGCACTCATAAGAGATGTGCAACTCACTTATTAAAGCTAATGGCAGTCCAGCAAAATATTAGGATGCAGGATTTTATTTGAACTGGAAGTGTTATTTTCTTCAACTAAGATATTTTGGTGAGCTTGAGCTGGGTTAACATGTTACCAATATTACCATGTCCTTATTTTGAACCAGGAAGACCTTAATACTCATATGTAGTTGGTTAAACTGCCAGATATCTGGTGACCTACCTTTACCCTTTCCTGACAGTTCATGCCTCATCAGTCCTCCACCTTACAGCTAAACTCCTACGCTGGTCCCCTGCCTGCTCTGATATGTAAGGCCACATGAGACGACCATGGGGCTCCAGCACCTTGTCTGTGGTGGTTTCATACACATGAGTACAGTCTATTTGTGTGCACATATAGTAGAACAATTTCAGTGACAGGTTATTTGAAGGTAGTGTATAGTATTCTCACACATTTATTGACATCTCTTGGGAATACCACATCTGTTTAGATGTACAGTATAGGCTATAAACCAAATGATTATATACAACATACATTTAGAGCCTCAGATAAATACGAACCGTCTGAGATGAAATTTTCCACCTCTGCTTTTATCTTGTCCACTAAAACATTCTTTATTTGCTACCATGACCCTTTTGTGCCCACGGGAATTGTGATTTTAATTGGTCGACAAGAATCTGGAGAACCATGACTTTTCTGACCGCTAAGGCCCTGTCTGCTTCACCTGATCATTAAAGAATACATTTGCCCTTCAACTCTCCACCTATTTTGGATATGATTAGTTGATTGAATGGACATTTTTAGAAGATATTAGCCCAACAGATACAGAGTAGTGGCTGCTTGCTACACATGCTAGTAGGCAGTGATGGTGCTTCCTATCTATTTGCATGATTAATAATGCTACGTAGACAAAAAGTCAGCAAGACAAATCCCTACTCATACAGTTTCATTAAGTTTAGGTGTATGGGGCAAAGCTTCATTTAGGTTCTGGCTTGATTGCTTTGATTTATCTTGCAGATGCTATATTTGCAAGTTTCTATGTTTGAGCTCTACAGAATGCCATTCTAGTTATCATTTATTTCTGTAATTTTTATGAGCAGTTGTGGATTACAGTACAATTATGTGGTGCTACCGTAGACTGTATGTATTAATGGACAAAGTGGCAGTGATGTCACTTATTGGTTACTGAATTGCTGCTTTGAGGCCATTGGGGATGCCACTTCCTGGATGAGATTTTTGAGCCAAAAACGGGATGTAACATATTTGGACAAATGTCAGCTGGGCTGCAGGAGTGAAGTATGTCAGGGGTCTTCTGCATTGGCCTCACTGCACAGTCCCGATCATTGCCCGCTGGGTGATACTGTGTTTTGTGTTTTTTTGGTAACTAGGAATATTACTTTAGTGGTGTGGAAAGAGTCGGTTAAAGTTTTTTTCAGTAAGGGCCAACACATCGAGCCATCTTTTACAAGACTTTTAATAAATGCCATTGCCTGTCTAAACTCTTGGCGAGGTCATTAAATTATAGATATTATCCCAGAGTGGTAGCTGCTTGTCGCATGTTAGTATGCAGTGATGGTGCTTACTATCTATTTGCATGATTAATTATGCCACATGGACAGAAAGTCAGAAAGACAAATCCCGACTGATACAGTTTCATTAAGTTTAAGTGTATAGGGCAAAGCTTTACTTTAGGTTCTGGCATCCATATGCAAATTTCTTTGCCTCTGTAATAATAACATACAGTATGTAGATGGACAGAAGGCACCTCTATGCTGCTGTGTTTAGGGATGGGCACTTCAAGTCAAAACACTAATCAGTAGTTATTTGTAACTAATCGATTATTAATTGATTTTGCCCTCCCCAGCACACACACGCACACATCCTGACACATATACACACACTGCCATGTGCATACACACTAGGAGAGCCTGCAAATCATAATCACAAGTGTCTTTAAATTTTAGGATTAAAAACACTGAACACAGATTGGAATCTTGCAGTTTCCTTTCCCATGAAACACACAATAATAGGTTTTCCTTATTTCATTCTGTCGTGATATAATTTGATTGAAACCTTACCTGTGGAGTGCTTTGTTGTGCACGGCTGAGGTAGGTGTATGATGAGCTTCACCTGGCAGAGTTTGCACTGTATTGTTGTTTGTTCATTTTCGAAGGTGCTCCACACACAACTTTTGGACATCCAGATTAACATTTTTGATGTTATCAGCAGTGGCATCTTATGTCATTGCATGTCCCACATCATCACTTTCACCTGGTGGACTCCTTACTCTTCTTCTGTTGTCAAATGGCATGTGTGAGACGTGTGATCACCCCCTACCAGGTTACTACTGGATGGCGATAAAAACAAGAGTGAACATTTATTTTTAGCTTGACACAAAACTCGCATGAATTAATTGATTTTTAATCATTTTTTGACTGTTAGAATATTTGAAAATAATGACTCATTCCTAACTGTGTTCACCCAAGGCGTGTGGGTTTCCTTCTGTTGACCTGACAGGAAATTTGGTTTGAAGACGTTTCTCTACCTATCCAAGAAGCTTCTTCAGTTCTAAATAAACTCATGCAGGCTACCAGTATTTATGCTCTGTGTATCAGGACTCTACTCTTTCATCCTAAAAGGTGCTAGTTTCACCTAAGACAGGGTTATTACAGAGTCGCTAGGTTCTCTGTCCCTGAACTAAAGTTTGATTGATTGATTGATTGAACAATGCAGGGCTGTGGGGTGAGGGTCATTGACAGTTTCACTCTGTGAATGGGAACAGAAGGGGGTGTGTGAGTGACCCAGGAATTTTGCTGCAGTTTGGCTGGGTACAGCTTCCAGCACGGAGCGGTAAATGGATGAAAGATGGTGTCTTAGGCCTCCCCCTCTATTCAGAGAGGGTTGTTCTCTATTCACAAAAATGGCTTCTTTCACTCCACGCTCAAACCACCGATCTTCCCTGGCCAGGATCTGAACATTGTTGTCCTCAAAGGAGTGTTTCTTGTCTTTGAGATGCAGGTAGACTGTCCTGTCCTGAGGCTGTTGCTCTTCTGTGTTGGGCCATTCGCCTGTGAAGCGGTTGTTTGGTTTCCCCAATATAAATACCATACCTCGGATTTATGGATTCAAGAACTCACAGGATTTCACCAACAAAGCAAGGACATCACACTCCACCCGGATGAAGCCATGGTCTCCTATGATGTCACCTCGCTTTTCACATGCATTCCCACCACAGGAGCAGTGACAGTGGTTAGGAAATGATTGCTCCAGGACAATTTGGTCCACAGAACTGACCTCACAGTGGATCACATCTGCTTCTTGCTGGACCTCTGTCTGACCAGTAACTATTTCCAATTTAATGAAGGTTTTTACCTCCAGAAACATGGATGTGCCATTGGCTCACCCGTGTCTCCCATAGTGGCTAACCTCTACATGGAAGAAGTGGAAAGAAAAGCCCTCCTCTCTTTCAGAGGAACAACACCGTGCCACTGGTTCAGGTATGTAGATGACACATGGGTTACTATCCAGAAACAAGAGGTTGAAGCCTTCACTGAGCACATCAACTCCACGGTCAAGAACATCGAGTTCACATGGGAAGATGTTAAGGAGAGCTGCCTGGCCTTCTTGGACTGCACAGTGAAAGCTGAAGAAGATGGGGGCCTCAACATTGGTATAGGAAAACCACCCATACAGTCCAGTATCTGCTGTTTGATTCTCACCACCCACTGGAAAACAAACTAGGAGTCATCAGGACTCTGCAACACAGAACACAGTGTCCCAACAGGTATGGAGGGCAGAAAGAAAGAAGAGGAGCATATCAAGAAGGCCCTGAAAACATGTGGTTATCCTAACTGGACCTCTGTGAAAGCAGCCAAAAGAAACAAGAGGCAGACAGAGGATACAGTGAAAGACCAGAAGAGGAGGAGGAATGTGGTCATCCCATACGTAGCTGGGGTGTCTGAAAAACTGAGGAGAATTTTCAACAAACACCACATTCCTGTACATTTCAAACCTGGCAACACCTTAAAGCAGAAGCTGGTCCACCCTAATGACAAAATACCCAGACACAAGCTGGACAATGTAGTTTATGTAGTCCATTGCAGTGAATAATGCCCAGAACTGTATATTGGGGAAACCAAACAACCCCTTCACAGGCGAATGGCCCAACACAGGAGAGCCACATCCTCAGGACAGGACAGTCTACCTGCATCTCAAAGACAAGAAACACTTCTTTGAGGACAACAATGTTCAGATCTTGGCTAGGGAAGACCAGTGGTTTGAGCGCGGAGTAAAAGAAGCCATTTTTGTGAATAGGGAACAACCCTCTCTGAATAGAGGGGGAGGTCTAAGACACCATCTTTCACACATTTACTGCTCTGTGCTGGAATCTCTACCCAGCCAAACTGCAGCAAAATTCCTGGGTCACTCACACACCTCCTTCTGTCCCCATCCACAGAGTGAAACTGTCAATGACCCTCCCCCCACATCCTACATTGTTCAGGGACAGAGAACCTAACGACTCCATAATGACCCTGGCCCAGGTGAAACTAACACCTTTTAGGATGAAAGGGTGGAGTCCTGATACACAGAACATAAATTCTGGTAGCCTGCATGAGTTTATTTAGAACTGAAGAAGCTTCCTGGATAGGTAGAGAAACATCTTCAAACCAAATTTCCAGTCTAGTTGACAGAAGGAAAAACCACATGCCTTGGATACTATGACCTGGATGACTGAGAATCTTCACAGAGTAACTGTGTTCAGTTTGCTATTGGCAGTTTAGCTGTGGAAACACAGATTTGTATCATGTACTGTTTTTTTTGTTCCCTGTTTTTGTGTTTACAAAAAGATATTTTTGATGTCAATTCCAACTCCATGTTGGACTTCGACCAGATGTCTTTAACTTTCAAACAGTGGGACACACACAAGCCATGATTCATCAGCTAGCAAGATTTGTGCGGTAAGATTAGGCATAAAACTGCTGGTTTATGGATCGCCAGGAAGGGTCCAGGCAAGGGAAAGACAGGAAATACACACATAAAATCTATATCTCCCATATGAAAATCCTCGGTTTTGATGAACGGCCATAATCACCACAGCCACATACTCTGGACACTTTATCCCTCTTAACCATCCCTGGGCATCAGCTTACATCATCCATCTCTTCTGGTGGTTGGAGCAGTCACCTACTGCTCTATATCTAGGGGCGACTTACAGCCTACAAATCACTTAATAATATCTGAAATGGCTGGATTCGCAAGTGTTATTTAATGAAAATAAACTCATTCCTTCATAACATAACCAGTCTGGTATCTTACAAGCACTTTCTCGACAATTATAAGATTTCACCAACATGTAAAGCAGACATGCTTAGAAAAACGTGTTTTTCATTGCTTTTCTCTATTATAAAACATGTCTGAGGGCTCTAATATAGTGCTAAACTATCGAAACCCTTACCTTATGGAGAAATGCAGACTTTTCATTTAACTTGGCCTAAAACAAGCTGTTTGTCTTTTGTGTTTTTTCCTCCAGGACGAGTAAAACCATCAGAACCACAAGCATTATACTGGGTCCCTAGCAGGGTGTCTACATGATGGTATCCATGGAAATGACAGAAAACGGGTGGTCAGCAGTCACTCATTTACATTTAAACCAACAGATGAAAATTTTAAAATTTACGCATAGAGTCAATAATCTGTGTGGTATTTTGAGCTGAAACTTAAAATAAATTTTCTGGGGCCATGTAAGACACATCAAGTTGATAAAAATAGGTACAATGGATCCTTTAAGCATTCTATCAAACATCTCACCAATATAACCCGAACAGAACATGATTGTGGAGACATTTGAATCATATTAAAGGCTAAATAGTGCTACTGATGTAGGCGGCAGTAGGTAATGTAAGTGCAAGATTTAGGGGCAATTAGGAAGTAATGCAGAAGGAATGCAGAAGTTGTACAAAATAGCCACAATTAAGTTTTTTGTATGTAATCACGTGAATATGGGAATCAAACAAAAGTGAAATGTCTACAGATTTCTACTTTTTTTGTTTCCTAGTGGGCATACAGCATTAAATGACAGTTTTCTTCTGTGTTTGAGTGTGGACCACAGTTAATATACCCTTAACTGGAAAGCCCAGAAAAAACTACAACCAGGGGTAAGAGTCACCATATTGGGTGGGAGGATGATTCGGTTGATTTGCATCTTCACTGTTAGATGCCACTTATATAATGGACTTTTAACTTGCACAACTGTCAGCACTTTACATTTATGAGAATTTAAAGCAGTTTGAAGAAATATTCTAATAGTATCTGTTAAAGGACCTGCATATGTGGTTTCACTTATTTTGGCTGATTCAACTGTTTTCTGGATGGTCTGGGATTGTACAGAGTCGACAACTCCTTTATGTATCTTAGTCCAAGGAGCTCAGGGTGGCAGAATTTAGAGTAGATTAACAACAGAATGGCATCTCAAAAAGAGCAGAAGAGTCTGTCCTTGGTGAACTTGAGCAGGTGAAAAAATCCGCTTGAAAAATGGAAAGTGTCTTTGTGGGTTTTAAAAGCTCTTTATGGTTGTAGCTTGTAGTGGTTAATTCTTTTACAGCGTAGGAGCTGCAAAACAGCTGCTCCGTAGGGAATTTAAATCTACACTACCAGTCAAAAGTTTGGACACACCTTCTCTGTCAGTTGTTTCTCTTTATTTTTGAAAATTATTTTCAACATTGTACATTAATACTGAAGGCATACCAACTATGAAAGAATATGTATGGAATTATGTAGTAAACAAAGAATTGTTAAACAATGCAGAATGTGTTTTATGTCTTTGATTGTCCAAAGTGACCACATTTAGTTTTGATGACAGTTTTGCATACTCAAGACATTCTTTCATCAGATTCATGAAGGTAGTCACCGAGAACAGTTTTCAAATCACAGGTTTGTCTTGTCAAGAGTTACTTGGTGCCATCAGTTGTCTTGTGCAGAAATGTGGGTACAGAGTAGCCGTATTAGTGCTGTTACAACTACTGCACAAATCCATGTTATAGCAAAAGACACTCAGTTAAATAAAGAGAAAAGACAGTCCATCATTCCTATTAAAAGTGAATGCTAGTCAATCTGAAAAATCTCAAGAACTTTGAAAGTACCCCAAGTGCTGTCACCAAAATCATCAAATGCTTTGAAGAAACTGGCTGCATCAGGCCTGTCCCAGGCAAGGAAGACAAAGATCTATTTCTGCTGCAGAGGAGACGTTTACTGGAATTAACAGCCTCAGAAACTGTCAATTTACTGCACCTCAGATAGTGTTTGATGGTTTTGGTGACTGCGCTCGGAGACACATTCAAAGTTCTTGAGATTTTTCAGATTGACTGAAGACAAGAAATAACACACATTAGCTCACCTGTGAACTGAAAACCACTCCATAATTCCATACATTCTTTCACAGCTTGGATGTTGTCAGTATTAATGTACAATGTTGAAGATTAAAAATATATATAAATAAAGAAAAACTACTCAAGGAAAAGGTGTGTCCAAACTTGACCGTTATCCAATAATTAGGTGTAGATCATCCTACAGCAGCATGTGATGTATAGAGTAAATTCAATTCAAGGCCTTTTCAGAAATCAACAGAAGTGCATCTATATTTTTATTAACTCAATTACAAAAACTTAATGTCTTAATTTACATAATGAAGGTCAGAAATCAATTTATTTTGGCTGCTGTTCTTCTATTTTCAGTCAAAGGGCTTGATTCATTGATATATGATATGAGAGTAGAGAGAATGTCACCTTCCAAAATGCTTGCTAAAAGCCCCGAATAATGTCTGTCCTGTGTGCTGCGCTGATCCAGTGTCTGCAGTGGAAAACACAGCAGCAATTCACTGGAACATTATCCTAATGTATCACATTTAGAAAACGGCGACAGGAGGAAGTTTTTGTAATGTTTGTGCTGTAGTGTTTTGGAAAATATCAGCTTGATTTTATTTTTCTGTATATCTTAATAGTACAGGTGTTTATATTTCATGAATTTTCACTAGCTTTATGTGCTATGACTATATTATGTAGTATTTTGCTGGATTTTTTTTTGGCTCACTAGCACCCGCTCTTCACACTGCATAGTAACGGTAGCAGTGCAAGGTAGCGAGACGTGCACTAGGTGGGCTCTCAAGAACACACATTAATGTGCTGTGTATGAATTTTAATGTACACTGTACTTTTTAAGTGGTAAAATTAATTTAACAGTGTATTGTTCTTGCTGAGATAGCTAAATATACCCTACCAGTCAATGTGAATGCACTTAAAGACATATTCAAAATTCTTGAGATTTTACAGACTGACTGACATTCATTTGTTTAAGTAATGATGGACTGTATTCTTTTTACCCCACTGTGCATTTCTTAATATAATATTGATTTGCACAGTTTAACATTTTCTTGCATATTGTATAATTCCATACATGTTGTTTCACTGCTTGCATGTCTTCAGTGTTAATGTACAATGTTGAAAATAATGAAAACACGGCTTTGGAAAAAATAAAAAAAGACCAGCGTAATATTATCAGTTTGTCTAATTTTACTATTTATAGGTATGCGTTTGAATAAAATTTACGTTTTTGTTTCATTCTCTGAACTACTAAACATTTCTCCTTAATTATAAATAAAAATGTTGTCATTTAGAACATTTATTTGCAAAACATGACAAATGGTCAAAATAACAAAGATACAGTGTTTTCATTCTCAAATAATGCAAAGAAAACAAGTTTAAGCTATATTGATTTTTAAGCAACAGTACTAATGCTTTAACTTAGGAAGAGTTCAGTAATCAGTATTTGGTGGGACAACCCTGATTCGCTCACTTTGTTTTGCTAAATAAGGTTTGACTCAGGTGTTCACCTCATCACTAACTCCATAATGGCAAACTCGCTATTAGCCAGTTGTTCACGGTGGACCGATATAAATGATTAATCAGGTGAACTGTCAGGCAACCTTGCAGTTGTCTAGCTAGTATGTCTCTTCCTTTTTTTTTTAAAAAACCTGTACCAGATGTTGAAGGAATCTGAATTGCAGGCTGTTTCTCCCCAGTCATCCTGTGGCTAGATAAGCTACAGTTGCTAGCTCCGTAGTAGCTACTGTTACAACTGTTTTCAGCTCTGTGAGTGAGTGCATGAGCTTGTGCACCTATGAGGTTGGAAAGCCATGTTCAAACATATGCAGCGGAACGCTATGAACAATTGGCTACTACCGTAGCTAGTTTGCCAACATTGTAGACAGCACCTTTAAATAGAATATGTGCTTGTGTTGAAATTCAACAGACACTGAATGGAATGACTGTCATACATGTAGAGATTTCAGAAAAAACATTTTATTGGTTTCTTAATTTTTTCTAGAACTGTAAAAAAACTGCTGAAGGACAAGGTGTGTCCAAGCGTTTGGCTGGTAGTGCACGTTGTTTCTGTGCTGAAGTTTCTTGCTGCTCTTTGATAGTGTGCTGCACTAGTGCCAACATACACAGCTGACCAGTATGTATTCTGTTCCTCCTTAGGAAATAAATGAAGACACCACATCAAAAAGACAAACAAGCCCTTTGTTCATTTGTTCATCATTTCACACATGCAGAGTTGAGGAGTTGTTTGAACTAGCCAGCTGCACCAAAGTGCAGCTGAGCCCAGTTAAACAGACATCCTTTTTAGATTAAAAAATCCTGAAAATTCAAGTGGTTTATAAATCCCTGGTGTCTCATGATGATCATATTGCTGCTAAGTGAAGCTAACTCAATCACAGAGACAAGAACAGTGGAGCGTGGCCTCTGTGAGCAGTGATATGGGAGGACAGTGTATATAATTGTAGACCATGACTACAGCATCTTAAGCTTCTGCATCAGTACAGAGGACAGTCTGCTGACATGTCTGGCTGAAAAAAGACAGGGGGCCTTAGCATCAGTGGCTGACTTTTATGTGGAGAGAGGGATGGACACAGAGGACAGCACAGAAAAACAAGCGATGGAGAGTGCTTATAGGTTGGTGCCTCTGAGTCATGGGATTGTCCACTGCTGTTTTTAATGCTTCCCCACCAATGGCAATGACAGCTGTGGCTGGAGGCTGCATGTTTCTGGATTGCCAAGCCATCCCTGCATTTTATGAGTGTAAAAGCTTAGAGATGCCAGGAGGAAATTCCTTTAAATTTGGCGGGAATGTTGAAGTGAACAAGTGAATATTCTCAGACTGAGCTGCACCACAGTAAGTATTATGTAGTGAATCAGAAGAGCAGAATAACTGGAGTCCTGTTGTTTTAGTGTTACGCCTGTGCAATACACAGGAAAGGGAGTGAGATTGCAAACATTGCTCTCACATGCAACTGGTGACACTAATGTTGTTTACCTTGAAACAGTGGTGACTATGTACAGCTTGCACATTGCCAGATAAAAAATATGTGTGAAGCTCCCACATTTTACATTATTTTACATATGATTTATGATTCTTGGTATGTGCATTTTGTACAGGCATTTGTAAAAGGGAACAGAATACTGGTGTAAGTGAGAGGTAGAATAAACAATAAAACCCCAGCTTTACAACGCAAAGTGGCTGAAGTGGTGAGAGGTTGTGAATGAGTGAGTGAATGAACATCTCTCTTAATCCCATATCCTCATCTCTGCATGCAGGAGGGTTAAGTGTCTACTGGGCTATGTTCCAGGCAGATGATGCATGTCTCATCCTGCTGTGCTGTTTGCATCCTCTGCAAAAATACAGTGTGACATCCTTCTTCCCATACTGTCACCTCAGCAGTACCTGGTATCACTGCCACCTCCCTCCTGCAGTCAAGTATGGACGTAAACTCACCAAAAAACAATGTGTATGTGCATATGTTTAAACACTTGTTTTCATATTCTCCCCTAATGCTTTCCCAAACCTCAGTGCTGCAGCTCACCATTTATAATTTTAATAGAACAACAATAGCTTCAAGCAATTATAAACACTGCTGCCATCCACAAACAGCCAAAACATTGGAGGGACATTTGAGGCTCTTCCTCGGAAGCAGTTGACCAAACCAATCTTTTCAAATTTGTTTCTCTGCTGCCAGGGTCCCATCCACCTCACTATTGAATTACACTCTCTTGTTTACCATTTTCCACACATAAGAGGACAAAAACAGCTCAAAGCAAAAGGAGAAGCAGTGGATAATGTGAGAGGAACAGCAGGCGCCTCGGCAGTGTCATGTCTGTGTCCTGGTAGCTCAAAGATAGTGCAGGCTGCAGAGGGGAGAAATAGAAAAAGTAGTGTGGAAATGAGGTCTGTGACTGTGTGTGCTGGTTACAGAGGGTTTCAAAGACAATGTGCCCATTGACTACAGGAGTGCTCTAAAACATTTTGTTCATAATACATGGGTCATGCTTTAACTATTGTATTTGGAGGCGATTATGTCACTGTCTTAAGCTTTTTTTTGCCAATTAACACAGGGACTTCTTCACTGTATCAACTCTGTTTTCTGCCTGCTTGTTGCAGCTGCACTGAAGCCATATTTCAACTATGCTTACATCAGACTTAAATGTCCATGCTTTTGGGGGCTACACTCAAGAGAATTGAAATCCTCTACATTCCTTAAAAATAATTTTCCAGAAATAAAGGTAGAAAAAGATTTGAACATTTTACCATCTATGTGGTAAAGAATAAAAATATAGAAAAATTAAATTACAGAATTCTAAATGCATTGAGTGTCAATGCATAAGCTCAAACCAAACAACTATGATGATCTATTGATGTTCTATCCTTCAATAATAATAATAATAATAATAATAATAATCATTGATGGCCGTCAATGGCACTGTTTTGAGGTGTAAATTTTAAGTTGTAAATACACTAGCATGGCGATCACCCATCAGGAGTAGTTGGACAGGTTTTTCCAGTCAGCAACTGCTTGGCCACGTGACTTTTGCGTTTGTGTGACTATGCCATTGGTTAGAGGACGTGACGGTTGCATCGGCGTCCTCCCTCATTTCTGCCAATTCAACGTAATGAAATGGCACCTCTCATCCCCGCACTGCGAGCGCTCTGATTGGCTACGCAGCACAAGTGCCCTGCAAATCGGTGCCTGGGAACAAAGTGGAAGTGAGGCATGCCAGAAACTACAACAAATACAGCGGCACACCAAGCGGTACCAGAAAATATCAAATTGGGTACAGAGGAGTTAAATTCTTATCTTCTTGTTTTGGCTTCTTCTCTGGCCTTGTGAGGCTAGCACAACACCCCCCGAGGAGACACTACTTGGAGGAATGAGCTCCACTTTTCACCCTTCCCCCGCCTTACACCAACACTGATAGGCAGCAGGCTGAACTTTTCTATGGACATGTGCAGCCATGGTAACTATCATGGGATTTAACATCTGGCTTTTTGAGCTGAGAGAGGATTCTTGACCTGGGGTTAAGTGTGAACTTTTTCTATAGACATGTGCTGACATGTGCCGATGGAATTTAACATCTGGACTTTATGCACTGAAGAGGATTCTTGACTTCCTATCAGAACTGATACGACACAATGCATCCAGTGACCACCACTCCACATTGACATGCACACCCCAACTCTCTCTGATACTTTGCTTTGTTCATGTGTAGCAAAATGTCTGCTAACTGTGCATATGAGTTTTTTTCCATGTGACCATAATTTTGCTTCCTAAAGAGCCTTATTCTGGAAACTCTGTTTTTTTTTTAACTCTCTTTCCTATCGTACCCCTCCCCCCCTTTTCCCACAACTACTAAAGGGGCAGCGCACATGTCTGTGCTACAGCCCCTTCCCCCTCGGTGCGAGCAAGTAATCTCGTTGTTGATGGAAACATTTAACAATGACAATAAAAGCTATTTTGATTCTGATTCTGATGGCAGTGGGGTCGGGGAGCTGGCGTCTCACCAAGGTGGGGGCTGGTGTATTTACACCTTTACGGGCAGTCTGGTGTCCAGATCTTTATCGACCACTACTGTATCTCCATCCTGTCACGTTTTGGAATACGTGGCAACCATAGAATGTGTGTCAGTGGATGAAATGATGATGACATCACCCATTGGTTTCTGGAGGGCCGTTTTGAGGCCAATTGGGTTGTCACATTCTGGATGGCATTTTGGAGCTAGAGGGATGTAACCATATTTGACCGAATGGCTGCAGAGCTACCACAGCGTAGTATGTCATGTGTCTTATGGGTAAGCAAATGCTAACTGCTAACTCATGGTAAAACTGTTAGTTTAAGCACTTACCCACAACTACAGTTGAACATACCTCAGGTAAAACTGTGCTGTAATGAATAAATAGAAGATACAAAGGTCTGACTCAGTCCAACTCTGCTGGTGAATGGAGTTACCATATCAGACCTGTCAATCAAAGCCCAGCACAGCAGTGATTTGTCAGATTATTTGCTGTAACATCTTAATAATGAGGCAAAAAGTTAAAGATGGACCATCAGGTCACTTATTAGAGGGGCCAAATAAAACATTTGAGACCATAACGACTCATGACAAAAATACTCACTAAGGATTTTCGGGGAGAAGTCCAATGTAACTCTAAGGGAGTCAAGGCTTCTTGGCGCCCACTGACCAGTGCCCCAGCAACCAACAGAGGTATTACAACTTCAAGTTACTTCCACATCAGCCTCACTGAACAACCCAGGTCATTGTCCACTGGTGGCAACACTGCTTGCAAAGGAAAGATTTGATATCCTGACAATTGCTGACCCAATTTGCTTGAAGCTTGCCATGGTTATTGATCACTTGACTATTTCCAACTTTTGGGCTACATGGTGCGACTGCTTCAAAATCCAACATTATTGCCATTCATCCATATAATAAGTATACATGGAGCAAAATGCTCAAATCTTCATAGCCAAGTTACAAAAGTGCCCACATAAAACAAGGCATCTGCCAGATGATAACCTTAAATATAAATATAGCATTAAATATAAACACTGCATTATGTAATGACTATTAAAACTGCACTGTGCAGTCTATTTAAAATTACACTGTGTACGGGTCAAGACAAAAAATGTGAACAAGATATGGTAAAAGACAAGGCCACACATTAATAAAAACACTGGATTAAGTCAACAAATAATGATTGTTGCTTTTGGGATAGGTACAGTAGCAGTACTGCTTGTAACACTGTTGTTAAATGTTTGCTTCCTTGTGATCATGGGCGATCAAATGTCTAGCTATGAACTTTTGTTTCTTTTGCAATACAAAGGAGACATGCTGAGGGAGGGTGATGAAGTTGTATGACTTCTGTTGCAAAATGCCTGCAGACTTGTAGATTGCAGATACACAACTGCAATTTCCTTCTCAAAATAACCTTGAATTCATCTTTTACTTTAACTTATCTGCTTTTCCCCCTGCTCTTTGTAGGACTATACTATTTTCTTTTCACACAACAGCCCCAGTTTTCCATTTTTGTTCTCCGTTTGTCTCATCTCGTCTCGTCTGTCTGTGTCTTCTCTGCACACCTTGTCCCTGTATTCCCTTTCTACCATATGCTTTGCTCTATTCGAGCAGGTGGAAAACCACAGGTGGATCCCACACTTTGGTTTGCGCTGCCCACGTCCTGTGCACCCAAATTTGTGTTACCACCAGGCATACTGAGCTGGGGAGGGAGGGACGGGCGGAGGGGGGGCAGGAAGTTTCATCTCTTTCATTTTGATGATCAGGTGGTTGGAGAGAGTGACCTTTTACTGGCCTTGAAGCAGAACGAATACTGTATTCTCTGTTATTTTAGAACGCTTTAATGAACACAGAGATACATTTCCCTGCTTCCTACTCATTGTTTTATATCACCAGCTTTTCAAAAGTGGATTAAAAATTGCAGTATAGCAATTTCAATAATCACATTTTACCACATTTGTGATTTATTGAAGAATTAAATGGGATCATGAATACAGTATGAGGAGGCCGACTTCAGGAAATGAATGGTGGCAGTTAATGCGACTCAGCGATTTATTCCACTCAAAATAAATTATAAAAAGTATTATGCCAGTTCTAGGATATTGGTGACATTTAAGAGTACATTCACAGTTAGTGAACTTTAACTGAATTTGTGGGTTACAGATCCTTTTACATTTAATACTTGGCAAATTTCTAGATACAAATGGGGAAAAGGCTTTACTGTGAGCACTGCCTCAGGTTAATAATTATGTATGCAATTCAGAAAGCAGTCTCAAATGCTTCAATATTTCCACAGTATGATGAGGACACGTCTCAGTTTACCTTAAAAGAATGTATTTATTTACACAAACTTGGGAAACTGAAAAAAATAAAATACTGATGTGTGAATACCCATGTTGGATCTATCTTTTTACAGTCCAGGTACATACTGTATATTATTCTCAAAAGCATTAAAGAAGACTTGAAACAATGAATAATGTTCATGTTCTTTATTTTATTTATGACACTGCAATTAAACTTAATATTCACATTGGATTTATTAGAACAAATGTCTTTATTTCATTATTTTATCAACAGAGGGCACCATCTAATGTCATCTTATGGTTGGCTGATTGTAAGCAAATAAGTAATTTATTCATTTTCATATTTGCTCATTTGTTCTGAGGTTAGGTTGTGTTTTTCCTGAACACAAACCTACATAACAAAATGTATTTAGGCTAGTTAGCAAACATGAGTAAGAACACACGGCCTGTTTGCATATGCTCAACCAACAGTCATCAAACAGAGCACCCTGCTGGTGACAGTGAAATAAAGTTGATTTTCTAATAAATACAAGTAAACACCATTCGTTATTTCTGAGTGATTTATTTAATAATATGAGTTTCATTGCAGTTTCATGTTTTATCTAACCTTCATATACTGTCTGAGTCAAATTTGACTTGTACATTAATAGCAGTTAAAACACTGTAAATTACATTTCTTAAGCCTGAAATTTGGTGACTTTTCCTGAAGATAAAGTAGTTAATTTATAATCAAAACACTCATTCTTTGTACCTGTGACATTCCTGTTTGCACACCTACATTGGTGTGTGAGACTCAAGACATAAGCCTGGTATGGTCATATGGTCTTTGTCCCCCTGTACGTGGTGGCGCGCATTGTCTTGTCGCAGCGGATCCGGCAGGAGGAAATTTGATTGATAAAGTTTGATTGATTGATGAGATTTCGGCCTTGAATTGTGAAGCGCCTAGAGATAATCGGCGATTATGATTGGCGCTATACAAATAAAGATTGATTGATTGAAGCCTGTAACATGAGGCACCCAGTAAGTGTCTATTCAGTGCAAGTGATAGAAAGGTTGTCCGTATATTTGTGCATAACCATGCCATGCTGTGACCCACCTCTTCCAACCATGTCAGAACCAGGGAAATGTGCCACAATTGGGCGCAACTCGGTTGCACTCACATTACTCAAACGTTCTGTGCTTTAGGTGTGAAACGCACTTGGGCATGGCACGGATTGGCAGTGTGATTACATCACATTTACAGTGACTTGTCAGCGACCTGATATGGAAATAAATCCTAATAGTCACTTGTCCCTCTGCTTACCTGCCTTGAATTTGGTGCTCCTTTGAATCAAA
Source organism: Pseudamia nigra (assembly GCA_029823295.1). Classification (NCBI taxonomy): domain Eukaryota; kingdom Metazoa; phylum Chordata; class Actinopteri; order Kurtiformes; family Apogonidae; genus Pseudamia; species Pseudamia nigra. Next base: position 17,705 of record JAQQAE010000899.1, read on the forward strand.
TCTGATAAGCCTCATGTTAAGTAAAATCCTTTATCATGGTCAGGATATCAGCCCCAGCTGGCGAGCATTACTGAAAGGTGCATTTTAGCTTTGTTTCCTTCTTCTCTAGTGTCTGTTTCGTGTCTTTTCTTTGTATTATGTACTTCTATGATTTGGAAAGTTTAGAATGTGTGCTTGTTATTACTGATTATCTGAGTATGACAGAAGTATTACAGAGAAATGATCATTTGATTGATTTTAAAGTACTTTATTTATAATTTTTGTGGTTTTTGTGACGATGTCTGTGTGATTTATCTAAAAAAAAGAATGAAATACGTGAAACCATGACAGAGGGAAGTTGTCGCATTTAAGGGTATACTGTATGTACAATGATAAACCATAAAATATATTATATGAGATGTTGAAAACATTTCTTTGTTTTGATGCAATGTTGCAATGTGTGCTGCGTCAATAAGCTTGAGCACACCCAGCACCCCCATCTGGATGTGCCTGATGAAGAGGTACAAATTGCAGAGTATGTAAGGATTAAGGTACAAATAAAATAAACCATAGTAGCATCATTTCATGTTTCATGTCCTGTTTCAGTCCTGCTCATGGGCATCATCCTACATTGAAGGAGTTATATGTGCGTGCTGGCTGGATGAACTTCAGCGGGGCATACATAGTGAGGGGGTGGGAGATGTGACAGGACTGCAAAGTCTTATAAATGGATGAAAGAAGCCCTATATGGACATGTTGAGGATGTGCTGTGAAGGAAGGAAGAGGAGAGGACAGGAATGGCTGAGAGACAACTCCACATCATTGTCTCTCTACATTTATCAACAGCAGTGTCTTTGCAATCATCAGTGTAATATAAATCTCCATCCCGCTCTCTTTCCCTGCCCTTTAAAGACCCTGCAGCAACACAAAAGACTAAGAGTCCACTGTGTTTTCAGAAGTAACGTTATCTTAATAATAATACTTAAGCACACGGCTGCCATCTCTTGAATAATTCTATTTGTTCTACTTTGAAGATGCCTTTTTTCTCATCTTTTGGGGTACATAAATGTCTGACCTTGGTGTGCTGTCTAAGAATATTAGAATGATGTGTTTAGACTTAAAGCCTGCTGTGTGAGTTGCACTTGTAATATATTTTCTCACAGAAGCTAACAGACGGCAGATTTTTTTTTTCTCATAAACAAATCTATCTGAATTTATGACATCCCCATTCACCTGAAAATGTTTACTGTGTGAACCAAGTGATGCAACATGTCTGGTTCCTTGTAATGGCCTCATCTGTCATGTCTCCAGAAGGTAATTCTGTGTTGAAGTGCAGGGCTGAATGAATGTACCCACTGCCTGTGTATTTTTTTCCACTGCCAGTTAATAGGACAGAGCTTCAACATGTCATTTTAGACAGTTTTGGGTTATAGACAGCAGGGACTCTCTTGTCTCTCACTTTTCTTTGCAAAAACTTGGTGTCTGATTTGCAACCGGTGTAAAATTGCAGTGTCTCTTTGTCACAGGTGTTAAATTTGGGAAGACACAATAACAATGCAAACATGTCATACAAAACAAAGAAGAAAAATAAAAAAAGAGAGACAAAAAAAATGAATCGTATTGGCAGAGCTATCACTGTACACTGGGAAAATACTGCACTGTATATCATTTCATATTACATTCTTTTGTTTATACCATGTTGCAAATTACCCTCTTACAGCAATACTGTATTTCTGTCATTTAGGTCTTCTGAATAGGAAGTACAGTATGTGCAAGTATTTGCATTTCCAAATTAAAGAAGAACTTATCAAATGCTATTTGATAGCTGAGAATTTCACGAAAAATGATTGTATGAGTTGGATAGAGCTTCTAGACAGAGCCCTGACATTTCTGTTGCATTTTATTTCAGTGCTCATCTCTAAAAAAAAAACAAAACTTTTTTTTAAAGTCCAGTCCTTTAATTAATTTATTATTTCTACTGTTATCTATTTATTTTAGGTTTGTACAACACTTTGATTTACATCTGTTGTTCTTAAATGTGGTTATCATTAAAGTTGACTTAACTTGACTTGGCTATTGTTGTTAATGGCCTATATGTTACCGCATATTTACTGTAATAGATTTTGGCCATATTGCTAACGCCTAACTCATATTTGAACAAATACCTTTGTTTTTGATATATACATCACTAATACACTTTCTTCATACTTAAATAGATGCATAAAAGTGCATGTCATTCATGCACTTTTGTGACACTAACTTGACACACTCTGCATATTTTGTGGTAGATTAGAATCAAATCAGGCTGGCTTGGACTGAAAATCATTTTTTCATTTAACCCCATGTTAACAAATTAGGAGTCGGATTGAATGAATTTTTTTCTGACCTTTTTATTCAATGAAAGCAGCAACTTTTTTGGCTAAGCTCTGACTCAAATATGGTGTATGGTGTAATAAGTGTCAAAAACTACTGTACAGTACTCCTAGTGTCCACTGGGGGCTGAATCCAAAAGCGAGTTAATCTCCACAGAGTTTTGTGTTCAATGTTCAGCTCTACAACAGAAATAAATGTATTTACAGCCTGGTACAATCATTTTAGTCTCTACAGTTTGAACACTGTACAGGGGATGAAGTTTTTATATGTCACTGGTTTAGATGATTCAGACCTCAATAATTGTGCATAATTAAGGGCATACAGTAGGTACTTTGATTGAGAGGTGTGTTGAGCTGGGGGCTTCACTGTTTCATTGAACCTGCCTCATCTCCTTCACACTCTACATCTTAATCCAATTTTGGATTGAATGACCAGAGGGGGTCAACATAGCAATGCCCACAGGATCTTTGTTTGCACTTCAAAGTGGTTTGTCGGAAACCTATGACATCTTGGGTTTATCTGTGTTTTACATACAGTCTTTGGTTTAATCATGTGTATTCATTTTCATCACTGGACTGCTAAAGATGCTAAAATCATAACTTTCTTGAGGGTCATAATAAATTAATAGTTTTTGTCTCTTTACCCTCCCTTTTGAAGCAGGTACATATTAATCAGCCATGTCTTCTTCCTGTTCTATTCACAGAAAGATTCACCTATGATGCCTCTGGCTCCTCATCTGTACTGGGCGACCCTACAGTCACAGTAACTCCTGCTCACCCATTGGCTGATGTGACTGTGGCGGAGGCGGTGCCTTTTTCAGTCGTTCATTCAAATGTTGACATAGAGTCTGAGGGGGAAGGCTTATCTGGGCAGCCTGTCTTTTCCTCTGTCATAACCGTCATGGCTGGAACTGTCAAACATCCAGTGAGCCTTGTTCAAAGTCGAACATCGCCGACTATCACCAGGGATGAGATCCGCACCACCCAATGGCCTTCACATAGTTCCAGCCCGAGCTTCGAGATGTCCTCCTCATTGTCATCTGTAGGAGCCAATAGGAACCTCTCTGCCAGCTCAGGTCTGACTTTAAACACGCCTTATCAATATATAACCCCAGTTCAAGCTGTTAAAATGGCTTCACCTGTGTCTGGACCATCATATTTGCCTTTAATGGATGAAAACAGGAGTGTCTCATTGTTTTCATCATCACTGTCTACATTATCATCGTCACTGTCCCCATCACCTCCATCTACTTCCACTGTGTCATCATCTGTACTGTCTCTTTATTCTTTATCACCTTTCACTGAGGTGATGCACAAGGTTGCTTCATCTCAGAGTCAAATGATTCCATCAATACCTTTCACAGAGACAGAAACAGCAACCTTAGCACCAGCAAGTTCTCTGGGATGGACAGATAATGTACCTACTTCACAGCCCACAGCTGTAACGCATGAACTGCAAAGTACAGCAACAGCACCATCAAGCTTCCTTGTCCGTGAAACAGTAACTGAATCCAGCATTAAACAAAGCAATAAAACATCAGTCGATACAATCATCAGTGCTCATGAAACATACAAACATAATTCAAGTACAAAACAATCAAAGACACCAGCAAATGACATATTTTCATTGTACTCTACCCTTCAGATATTACCTTTAAGAAAAGCTGACTCCCAGAGTCCACCTACAAGCTCCTTATTGGCTAATAATCATGAAACAGGCACCTCTGATCAAGAAAGTCAGGTTGTTCAAAGGCAGCAGGGAGTCTCTCAGAATCCCCCATCAGTGCTGCTGCCTTCACATCCTAAAGGCTATTCAGTTTCTAGTCATGTCACGGCGCAGATGTTGAATCAAACAGCCCGTGCAGAAGATGAGGCAGCAGTAGTCCATCAGACTGCTGTTCACAAAAGTGTAGGAAAAGCAATTATGTCACCCTTTCATTCACATGTGGTAAATCCAAATGTAACAACAGCAGTGTACAGCACAACAGGATCATTTTTTACAGTTTACTCAGTGACTCCACATGGTAAAACCTCTCTTTCTGAAGCTGGAGTCACAAAGCCGGCACCTATCCACTCTAGCATGGGGTCTTTGGAGCATGCATCTAATCCTGATGATTTACTGATGGCACTGGGTGACAGCAGCCCTAGAGCTCCTGCCATCAATATAAATTACAACCAAGGAGAGATAACTGGTCCAGAGTTCACATCTATTTCCTCACAGACTTACCTGAATAACTCACTTTTCCTCACCCAGCCAAGGCCCGCACAGTCCCCGTCTGGTACCTTTCTAAGTTTCATCATCCGGGCTGGAGCACCCCCCTCCTCCTCATCAGTGCCAGAAACACTTCATTTGCCAAGTAATGGAGTCATAAATGATCAAGAATTTGTTTTACAAACAGCATTCCCTAAGGCCATAATTCAGGAGCGTAGGCAATATACAACATTAAAGCAGATTATTTTTTCCCACAATAGGACAGTGTCTCTTTCTGCTTCAGCGTTGCCAGTTAACTTAACAAATCTGACTTCATCTCCTATTAAATCTGACAAGACAGTGTCTTCAGCTAAAGCCTCAGCTCATGTAAAATTTGAGGGAGATGACCACAGTATACCGGCCGTGGCTGTTTACGTGACAGAAAGAAGCAAGGCAGCTGACAGCTTACCCAGAAATACTGTGAAGAGCTTTGTCTCTCCTTTACGTCAGGAAAATGAAGAGACAACTCTGTTTCAAGACACTGTGTTTTTTAAGACATTTATTTCACCAGGGCAGTTCACAACAAAGTTTCCATCTTTTATGACTTTGAAAGATATTTTTAATCTTAATAAAAGTTCTAATGGTTCTGGCAAAACATCTTCCGCAGAAAAAGCCTTTTCCCCACGCACTTTTAAAGCTACATCAGAACCTCCTAAAAGTCATCCTCGTAAAGATGATGTGACACTTATGAGCCGTTATGAGCAGTCGTCTTCTTCCTCCTGGTCGCAAATCAACCTTACACTGAGGTCAAACTCAACAACTCACTCTCAGAGTCAAATTACTAGTTCCGGTAGTGATAAATCACATTTTTACTTTGGAAAAAAAACAACCATTTTCTTCTCTGCTTCCTCTGCAGCAGCTACTTCTTCCAGTGATGAACAACACAGCACTGCTATTTTCAGTGTTGGCACACAACCACTGGCACAGTATACAAAGTGGAAAACCAACAAGCCTGTGCATTTTCAGACCACAGCCTTTAAATCAGAAAATACATCTGGTGGATCTGATAGTGCACACTCTAATCTGCAGACAGATGGCCCATCATATGAACATCCAACACTGGAAGATGGACAACTGTCTGATGTGCATATTTTAAACAGAGCTCATACAACAGTGGCTTCCAGTGATCCATATTCATTTTCATCTGAAACAGGGCCTCGTGCTGGAGAATACGGATCCTTTACACATGTTCAAGAAACAGCAGCAGCTATAAAACAAACTAGTAATATGCCAGCTGATCTCAGATCTTCTGTGGCCATCAGTGCCTCATTGAATGTTGCTTCTTCATCAGTTTGGAGCTCAGATTCACATACTGACATGGCGACTGCTTCACAGGCTACTTCTCGATTACTGCTGCCTAAAAGTAAGCCCCCTCTATCTCATGTTACATCTGCTGATACTGTTGTCACACACAAACCTTCTCTCAGATTCTCTCACACTGATAATATCAACAGCAGAACCGATTCAAACCCGAAGGGGCCACCATCCCCAGGAGAGCTGGTTTCATCACCTTTTTCATTGCACTCATCGTCCTCATCTTCGATACATTCATCAGAGACGTCACTGTATTTAAGGACAAATTCATTATCTCCTGAAGCTTCATTGGTGATATCTTTGCCATCATCACCCTCACTGCCAGTCAAATCAGACGGCTTAATGTTATCAACCAAACCAACTGTGCATCCAGGCATGACATCATCATCTGTCTCTGTTAAAAAGCCACCACCCATGTTGTCACTCACATCACCCAGCCTGACCTTGCCACTAGAATCTGATGATTCACAGAAAGTGACTGAGACCTTTGTTGTCCTTTCAGAGACAGGGATGGATGAGTTAACTGCTGGAACATCCAGAGCAGTTGCTTTCCCCAAAGAAAAAGAGGCCAGTCTAGCACCCTCTCAATCAGTCAGAATAACCCTTTCTGCTGGGCCCACTGAGAGGACATCTCAGGTATCACCTCTGACCCCTTCACAGGACACCACAACAGCCTCACTGAAGCTTACCACCACCACATCAGCTTCAAACACCAATCCCAAAAGCCCCAATTCTACCACACTCTCCCAAAGAGTCACCATTGGAACTAAGACTAGCACCGCAACCAGAACGCAGCCTCCATATGCAACCAGGAGAACGACCGCCACCATTACAACCATTCGGAGTCAGACCAGCAGGAGAACAGTCACTCCACCTGTCCTGAGAACAATTCCACCCAGAGTAACCACCACCAACTTCATCTCTCCGTTCACCACCACCACAGAGTCTCCACCACAGCAGTGCAACATCACAGAGAGAATGTGGGTGAAGACAGGTAAGTACTTTGTTCATTGTATAAATAATCTTATAAATGTAACCCTATTATTATTCTTTGATTATGACATGTGTTGTGCTTGTCTCTCCTTTGCTTTGTTTTATATCTGTCCCAGTTGTCTCTATCTATGTAAGAAGAAACAGACTTGACAGCATACAGCGGCAGAACTTGCGCAGAGGACTAAGTCAAGCCCTTCGGAAAGCTCTGAATGACAGCTCTGCACAGGCGCAGGTCAGACTATTACTGGTATTATCTCTGTAATACACCGGTATTTAAGGCATTTCATTAAAGAGGATGTACTATGAAAAATCAAGTTTTCAGTTTTCTTCCACTATAAAACAGGTCAAAACACTCTGAAGAAACACATTGGTGTTTTTCAGTTAGCGTAGCCTAAAATATGCCATTTTGATTTCTGTGATTTGGAATTGTCACAAATACAAAGTCCCTGCCCTCAGTCCGTGCCCTAGAACTACTAGACACATCAAAACCACGAGGATCATCCTAGGAGTCTCCATGATGGTATCCATGGCATTGACAGAGAAGGAGTCACTTATTTATATTTAAACGAACAGACACTGTCACAGCCTGTTTGGAAATGGCTGAAAATGTGGAGTTTACACATGGTACAACAAATGATCTGGATGGGATTTTTTTAAAGATTTATTTTTGCCCTTATTGATAGATACAGTGGAGACAGACAGGAAGGGAGGAAGAGGAGTGTGGGGAGCGATATGCAACAAAGGGCCCCTGGTTGGATTCGAGCCTGGGCTGCTGATGCAGCAGGCGCTCTACCAAGTGAGCCCCTAGATGGGGTTTTGAACTGAAACTGAAATTGCATATTGTTATGGTCTCACACACTAGAATTAAATTGTTAAAATGGGTACAATATGCCCCTTCACCATCTGTTTGCCCTCACTGTATGAATTATAGATTAACTATATGGTGTTCAGTGGCACTTAGCTCACATAAAGTTGGACAATTCGTGGTCATACACTCTACCAGTCAAAAAGTTTAGACACACCTTCTCCTTCAGTATTTTTTCCCCCTTTTTTCCCCTCTATTTTTGTCATGTTCAATGTTCAGTACCTGGATACTGAAGACATCCAAACAAAAAAACATTACAGTAAGTGAAAAACATCAATTGTCTTGTGCAGAGGAAAAGTTGGTACAGAGTCAATAGTCTCATTAGTGCCACTACAACTACTGTACATATCCATATTGGCAACACTCATCATTACTTAAACAATGCTTTGCAACAGTTTACAACATTGTGCATTGATGCTTAAGACATCCAAACTGAAAGAACCAGGATGAAATTATGTAGTGAACAGAAAGTGTTAAACAACCCAGAACATGTTTTATATTTTAGACTGTCCAAAGTAGCCACATTTAGCTTTGATGACAGCTATGCCCACTCATAGCATTCCCTCAGCAGATTCACCAGCTATTGTACCCACCCCTCCTCTTTACAAGACAACTGATGTTGTTTCGTACCATAATGTTTTTTCACAACATGCATATCCTCAGCACATCTATGTGATAATCGGTGATTATTTTATACAGATGCACTTACCTAAATATTTAGAGAAATGATGATATCAAGTAATTGTAATAGGAAGATTATGTAATAATGATGACAGGCCTAGTCTTGCAATGAGATTGCAGACTACCACATGAGTGTCATCCTGTGCTGTTTGTGTGAACAGACAAAGCAAGGTGTTTGTTCTGCCTTTTCTGGCCTTTTTGTGGCTTAACACTGGATACCATCTGTTAGAAAATGGGAAAAACAGAGTCCGTTCTGGGCTGCAGAAGCGAAGCAGCTCAACATGGTGGACCTGCTCCCTGTGTATATGACTCATTGTAAGGTAATGAAAATTTCTTACACAGTGAACATTTAATATTTGTTTTGCTCATGCATACTTTGGCCTCACAGTTGGCATGCTTTGTACTGCAGTACTGCCTCCTTCTGGATTTATTACAGTCCTCTAATGTGTCCAGTTGAACTCAAGAGCTTGGAGAACCAGTTTTTTATCTTTCGGTGTGTCCCCACTGTCAGCCACATCCTTTACTGTGGCCTCACTTGTCCAAGCCTCTGTCAACCTCTACTAATGTCCGTTAAAACATAGCGCTTCACATTAGAAGGTCTCAATTCAATTTTCTTTGACACTGACGGTGTCATTGAAGTGAATCAATTGTGAAGTGTTTATCGTCACTTGAGGGCAGCTTTCTGCAGGTCTCTGTTTGCATGCGCGTGGCATCATTTTTTCATTTGGGACTGTAAAAAAAAACCCCAAAACTGCACATCAACCAAGATTGATACAGACTGACAAACTAAACAGCTTTTATCTGTCAACAACCTGAGTATTCTGTTCATTTTTCATGTTAATTTTGCTGTATTTTGTTCATTATAGTTACTTTTTGAGATTAGTTTTTGTGATTTTTGCTCTTTTTGTTGCTTATTTTGTCAATTTACATGATTATTTTGTTAGTTTGTATTATTTCACGTCACTTTTGCTTCTTTTGTTGTGCATTCTGTGCATTTTTGCTTACTTTGTCCATTTTTGTTAAATTATTTGATTATTTTGGTTAATTTTTGCCCATTTGCTGATTTTGTTCACTTACTTGAATATTTTGTCAGTTTACTCTATTATTTCTGATAAATTTTGCTCATTTTGTTGCATATTCTGTTCCTTTTTCCTTATTTTGTTCATTTTTGTACATTCATGTGATAATTTTTGTTAATTGTTGTCCATGTTTGTTGCATATTCGGTTCAGTTTTGCTAATTTTGTTAATTTATTTAAAATTTCAAATATAAATAGATTTTTGAATATTGCAAAATTTGAGGTTTTCAGAGGTAAATAGTCACAGGCTGGTTGATTTATTTTGCATTTTGCCAAAAAAGTTAAACACATATTCAAAACAGTACTGTCTTAAATTGAATCAACATACTCACTCTTCCATCTGACCACATTTAAATTGAGTGAACAGATTTACCTGAAGTTCTCAGCTCACACATGTAACAACCTATATTTGGAGTTTTGAAACACTTAATGAAATCCACACCTATTTACAGCCAGTTTTTAAACACAGAATGGTTCTTCTTTCTTCTTTCAACAAAATCTGGAGTGTTGCTGGGAGCAATTTAGACCCTTCAACCAAGGATCCTCATGTAGGCTACCGTGAGAAGAGTTGAGGACTAATATAGAAATTAGGTTGACTGAATGTGTCCCAAAAGGCAGTGGGTGATGTCACATATTTGAGTAGCAGTACAGACATTAACAGAAGAACAGCCAGAATTTGCTGTGTGCCTACAGCTGCCACATGGGTCAAATTTACCCACCCACCTTTCCCAGCCTAAAAAAATATCATCTGTCAGTGCATCAAGGAATGTGTTTCACACTGGAATGACTTGAGGTCATAACATGAGTTTGTTTACTCATCAGCTGCTTTATGATCTTGACGAGCAGTAAATGCTTTACAGGCTTGTCAGTGAGGCTGAAACGCTGTTGAAAACAGGAACATTACCATTTACAGTACTTTACTATTTCTTTTTCTTTTCTGTAAAACACTAAATGCAAAAATGAATGGATAACAACCATTTTAGCATTAAAAATATTACTTCCATTAAGAAGTTTGTGCATACTGATGGATTATTATGTACGTATATTGTGATATTGATAATGACAATTAAATTCAGTTTTATTTGTTTAGCGCCAGTCATAATTGACGATTATCTTTAGGCACTTCACAATTCAAGGCCGAGACCTCATTTCGTTGATTATTTTGTTCATTTACTTGATTATTTTGTTAATTGATTGTACAATGTCTGATAATTTTTGCTCCTTTTGTTCATTTTAGCTTATTTTGTTAATTTTTTGTTAATTTATGTGGTGATCGTTGTTCATTTTTGTTCATTTTGTTGCATATTCTGCTATTTTTTGTTTACCGTATTTTCCGCACTATAAGGCGCACCTAAACGCCGTCTATTTTGTCCAAATATGACACTGCGCC
>JAQQAE010000900.1:7739-28610 GCA_029823295.1 Pseudamia nigra
CCGCAGCCAGGAGGTTCAGAAAACCTCCTGTCTGCGGTCAGGTGGCTTCATCACATTCATTCTGGACACTGAAGTCAGACAGGAAGTCACGACTGACACACTCCTCGTCTATGGTTTTCCGTCTGTGCGTAATGGCGCGCGCTGACCGGCGCGGTGGGGAGACAACGCACGAGTTGCAGCGCGCGGCGGATCAGAAGCAGCGACGTTGTGCGGCGCACGCACACTTTGAGTCTACGTGTCCGGACACACACTGTTCATTCACGTCGGTTTTTTTTCATGGTGGGTTGTTGGCGCACACAGCCTAGCAAAAACCGACTGAGTTACAGAGTAAAAGAGGCAAATGTAACAGAGAATATGTGTCACACGCATATTTCAGTATCATGAATGAGTAATTTTACTAGTTTGATATGATTCTGAGAACAAGCATCATCAAAATGAAACCTGAAGAGTCAGAATAATGAGGCTGTGTCTAATATTGGCGAGCTCAAAGAGGACTTAATTAATGAATAGCTGCAATTCCGGACAGTTGTGTAGCTGTATAATAAAAAAAGAATAATTATGTTTTGCTCATAAAGCTGCTTCTTTCAGAGGATCAGAGACCACTGCAGTGGTGTTTCAACCGGCATCAAAAGGAAAATCGCTCCATGTGATGTGATCACATGAATCAACGTTTAATTGGTAAAACTTTACAAAAAGGCGTCTGAGCCATCATCAGAGCTGCACCGCAGCCCACAGACGATAGACCTGCCCTTCTCTAATCTTCCACCAATCATCCACGTCCGGTCCTAATAGTCACAGAATGGATAGAGCGAAACAGAGGTGGACGCATTCTGTCCTCACACACAGAGCTGACCTGCTTAGTGCACAGTGACAGAGGAGCGGAATAAAAAACCAAAGCAAAGAGGCAAAGTTTAGGGGACGAGTATCTGAGAGCCTATTTCTTTGTAACTGAGCGTCATCCCGGGTTCAAGTTGCACACAGGAGCAGGCTGCTAAGTTTCCAATGGACAGATACTTGGAGACGACTGGCGCAACAAGCATGGGATTATTTTTGTAATGTGGATTGCTATTCACTTGCAAGAATATACAGATCTGCTGCGCAACAATGTGAGACGTTATGCGTCTTGGATTTTCGTGTTTCTGGATATACTGAAAATTATTGGCAACAGTTGAGAAGAAGAGGTTATGTGCAAAGGATTGTATGCTCCGACCCTGGGACCAAACATGGATTTTCCATTACAACCCCCTGCCCCTTATTTAGACAAGTTTTAGCCGGTCCACTTTTGTTGTTGTGCTTGTTGTGAAGTTCATGCTTGCGAACAAATCGCCACATTGACCCCTTGGATTTTAAAACGTTGCTTGCCTCTGGATTGGATCTTTAACACGATGAACTTTATTGACAGTTTGACACTATTATTTTTGACGCTGTCAGCTGTCAAGGTGAGTGCCCGGAGCCAAACACAGACCTGCGCAAAAAAGAAAAACTTCAATCGACCTCTATTTGCGAAATGTAGTCAGTTGTCATTAATATGTAGCTCGTCCTTGCCTTTCCTCTGGCTAGGTCATCGCTCATGTTTGAACAAGCTGAAATGTTTAGTGGCTTGGGGAGATTTAAACAGTCATTACGCAAAACGGACAGTGTATAAACCTATCCCACACAGTCGTGGGTGGTGCGTTTTTGTGAGGCAAATGTGACATCTGTGATGATTGTTAAATAATGTGAAGTTTAGCCTTGGGTGATTGCAGGCCTGCTCTTAAACCACCTTGGAGATATTATTACGCTTTAAAGGCACAGTGGCTCCATTCTGAATTAGGACATGGAAGCAGGTTCACTCCATGCTCTCGTGGTTTAACCTACTTCAGCAAGAAAAGTGCCTCCTTCCAACCACATGACTCATTCATGGAACCAAATAAGTATTACTTTGCAGATTAATCAATCGGCACGAGAATTTGAAAGACCGTGTAAGAAGTGAGCTCAGTAAATCGTTTTTCATATAATCATTAATCAAGAGCAGTTTGTGGTGGGAGGCTTTGAGCAAAGGTTTCGATGTGAAGAAAAAAAATACAATAACGCGCCGCTTGTGCAGAAGCTGCACAGTTTACAGCAACATAGTTCCACTTATGTCGGACTTTGCAACCACATGGTAAACATGTCTTAGGGTGTAACTGAAACTCACTCGCCTCTTGAGATGAGGAGGTCCCCTCAAACCCACTGGTGTCCGATTAGTGTTGATTTAACTAATTGACTGATTTAATGACAGCTAAGCTTCCCAATAAACAGTTTGAGGGTGAAGCCCCCTCTGCTCATTACCCAGAGGCCTTTCAGCACTTGTTTTAAAGCTGTTCGCTGCTTGACACAAATCCTCTATGAAAGCAGTGTCCAGTGCTTCGGAAAGCTGAGGTCTCAGTGTGACACTCACACCACCCGAACGGGGCGGAGACTGCGGCACCAATACAACCATGTTCATTTTCAATAAAGAAATCAGACGCTTTACATGGACTAGAACCCGGTGCTGCACAGCCGGATCTCACGCAATATTACAAAATATTGCGCGCGGCTGTAAGTGAGTGAGAGAGGCGGCGTGTTTGTGCGCGTGCGTGAATATCTGACTGGTGTGGTGACAGCTAACCACTGTGAGGGAACCAAGTGGACTGACATTCTTACAGGTTTTAATGGCAGCGCTTATTAATCCATGTTGCCATAGAGGCGCTGGAGCCACACATTATATGTACAGCAGAAACAAAACCGAAACGAAACAGTAACTCAGTAGTTTATTACGAGGTCATGTATGTTTGCCACGTAGCAGATGTGGTCGGAGTTGAGGTCAGCTGGTTCACTCTCACACATTGTCCTGCCTCATATTAACTTTATAATGATCAGAAACGGATGTGGAAATAGTGCAGTGTTATTTCAAATTGTAATATTTTAAAATACAGATTAGATTCATTTAATATTATCTTCATATTATTGTAGACGCATGAACATTTGACTCTCATTTCCGCTGGATGTTGTAAGATACCATACACAGTGTGGTTTTCTGATTGTGGCACCAGAAATGTCAGAATACAAATATGAGTTTTGCTCAATAATGGATAAGTCCAAAGCTTGGGCAGCTCTGTTCTAAACAGTTGTACAATATATTGTGGCTAACAGCTTGCTTGTTTTCCTTGCAGAGTGCCCATATCCCAAAGGGATCAGAGAGAGGTCCACATGATGGTAGGTCCCACTGGGCACCGTGGGAATACAGTCCGCACCGGGCTCCCTGACTGGCTCTCAGCCAAAAAGGAAAAGGCTGCTTTGAGGTTCACCTTGATGATAAAGGGAAATGATCGCCTCCTGGTGGACAACCATACAGCCTAATCCTGTCACATGTATCCCCTCAAACTCAAAAAGCAGTTTCACCCTGAAATCTTAACTTTTTGACATGTTCAGCATTCCATCTTATTTGAGGTTCAACTGAGGAACTGCTATGGTGACTGGGAATTTTACAGAATGGAATTTCACCCTTTTGGCCCACAATTTTATTTTGCACAATTCTGGAGTTGCCTAATATAATTTGAACAATCAGAAGCTGAACTTCATGATATTGTTCAGGCCTGGTATGTTTGGTTTGGCCTCATGCTGTCAGAGAGAGGTTGTTTTAGGCTCACTAATGTACGTAGCGTTATCTGTTTGTGTCCTCATGTTTCTCAAGAGCACAACTGCCACGACTGGGGGGGGGGTAGACAGAGATAGATTATTATTATTTGTTATTTTTGTAGAACTGAGGAGACAGTGGTTTCAGACTAGATCTCCTCTGCCATTTTCTAACTTCAGCCGCTGTGATTGTGTCTCCTAGTGATCCCTTTAATGGAGGTCTACAACAAGAGTTTGTGTCAGCCACGGGAGCTACTCGTGGAGATTCTGCAGGAATATCCGGAGGAGGTGGAACACATCTTCATACCATCCTGTGTGGTATTAACACGCTGCGCCGGCTGCTGCAGTGATGAGATGCTGCAGTGCATGCCAACATCCAGCTATAACATAACAATGGAGGTAAGCAGCATTATTTCAGAAAGAAGGACACCTTGGGTTTTATGTGCTCTAAAGCCCTAATTACACTCTCCATAGTTTATTTATGTGTGCACTAGAGGTCAAGTTAGGTCACTTTGCATCCCACTTGAGCTACATAAGTGTCCAATACGCCCCTGTGCCCTTGTGTTCTGCAGCTAAAAGGATTCACTGATTTAAAATTTCGAATACCCAAGTGTAAAAGAAGATGTCATTTCCCATTTAATAGCCTTCAGAGGTTGCAACTGGGATGGCATCAACTCTGATTTCATTGTGTTCTAGTGTAGAAGTCAGAAAACTATAGACACTCTCAGGAAGACCTGCTCTTTTGGAGTATAGACAACTTCATATCAAATATGTTCTTTGGCCAACAACTATGCTCCATGTGATATTTGCATATAAACAGCATAACAACATACACGACTGACCTAATGTGAAACACATAAAACATAACTGCTATAACAGTGGACACTCTATTCATTTGTTTGGGTGTGAGTAGCAGCCATCTTGAATTGTTTAAGATGCTGTGTATGATGTTGGAAATCTAGTGACCACTATAAATCATTAGACGGGACAGTCAACACGGCGTACATCCTCATAGGTGCATGACCTCATGTTCTCACCTAAGGAGTTGAATACGGTCATAGCAATAGCAACTACAGAGCTGGCAACTGTAGATTATCTAACCACAGGACGACCAAGGAGAGTCTCCATTTCAGATTCCTTCAACATCTGGCACAAGTTAAAACAGCAACTAAACAATAGACAGACATACTAGCTTGACAACTGTGAGGCTGTAAGCCACGTTGACTGGCAGTTCGCCTGTCTTTCACAAATGATCGGCTACTAGTTAGTTTCTCAACATTGCAGACTTCACCTTTAAATTAGGGTTGGTGAGTTTGCTCCAGCTTTCCAAGTTGCAAATCTGACGTCAGGGGGCATACCAGCTGAAATTTCTTAAATTCAGACTTAAAAACTGGAATGCACAATTTATGTGCATTTTGAAATTTTATATTACAGGATCCATAAAGAAAAGCATAATTTGATTAAATTTTCTGGATTTCGTAACAAAGGGGTTTTTTGCTCACTACAGGTGGTTTTGACATTTTGTGCAATAGAGGAAAACAGACACAACTTTTTAAAAACATTTATTCTAATTTACTAAACATTTCACTCATTTGATTGATCAGCTGTTTGCAGCATTTTCACAGATACTATAGCAAATTGTAAAACCATGATGAGTAGTTCAGGAAGGATAAGGAAACAGTATAGTTCCCAAAGAGGTTGATTGTTCCTCTTTCATCTGTGAAAAAATGTTCTACTCATTCTATTCTGTTAATTAGAGCCACGTGCAACATAACATACACCACCCTCTTCTAATGTGGCTCTCAATTTTCCCAGGAATTTGAAGTCAGATTAAAAACATTTTCTTGTTCTATTCATGCAAACACAAGTGCAGATTCTCTTCATATGTTGTAAATTTAAACATTTTTTTCTCCATCTGTCCATCCTGTCTCCTGTGGCTTGTGCGTTTTTTATGTTTATTCTTCAACACACTGTATATCTCATGCATCATGTTGAGAGTTCATCCTCTTCTTCTTCCTGTGTTTGTGTTTTTTTAACAGATTAAAAGAATAAAACCCCAAAGGCAACAGAACGATATATTCATGAGTTTTACAGAGCACAGCGCATGTGAGTGTAGGTAAGAAACCTCTGAACAGACATTAACATCCACTCAAAACATGCACACAGATTTACTACCTATTGTACAGTTGTGAAACAGAGCAGAGGTTCAGCAAACACATGTAAACTCAGTGTTGTCAGTTTACCCCTGACACATCTAACAGATATATATCTGGGCAGATGCTGATCTTTTTATCGCTGACTTCACTGCTTGTCTAAAGAGTGGATCGGGTTTAAGCATATCCCTGCAGACCCTGTTCATATTTACAAGGTTATCCTCATGCCATCGCAGTGCTCACATGAGGAGATACATTTGTGTGCATACGTTGCTGCAAGTCTGTTTTCCTTTTGAGGCATGTGGAGGTCATTCCTGGAACTATGGAGGTGTTTAGTTATTGATCGCGGCTCTAAGATAAGTCCCGTGTGTCCTCTTTATACCCTCTACTCACAGTGCAGTGATATAGGATGTATACAGTATGGCTCCAGATGAATTCAGTCCATTGTTGTTGCTTCGGAAGATAACATACATGAATCGACAAAAGCCAGATACCGAACAAGTTCATCCAGGAGTAGAAATGCAAATTAAAATTGACAGTATGGCAGTATGAACACAACTTATTACATATTTTATTCAGTAAGCTACTTTTTATTTCAAAATATTCAGCCTTTCCTCAATGTTGTGTCAGCAACATGTTCCAAAAAAGATCAGTCAGGGGCAACTTTCGGGTTGAAAACGAGTTAAAGTCATTCAGACACAATGTGATTTCAAAGAGGGTTTGTCAAAAAGGTGATTTAAGATTCTAGAGGAAATTTAGTCACTGGAGAAAAGATGGAGTGACAATCATTGGCTTAGTAAGTGCGTAGAGGAGGTCATGAGTGAGTCCCTGGCTCCATCCACAGTGTCCTCGAGCGAGACACTGAACCCCGAGTTGATCCCAGTGACTGTGCTCTGTTGTGTGTGTGTTTGCTTATGCCAGTAAATGGAAAAGCAGTGAAGTGACGTAGGGTGTAAAAGTGTAAAACCTTTTACAATTACCAGTTTTTTCATAAAATGCATAAGAAACTAATTGAACTATTTAACCTGTTCAGCCCTGAGGCCATTTCTCAGCTTACCAGCCAAAAATGACATGCCCAAAATGAATGGTGTTTCATAAACAGCGTATTTCTCAATAAATATTGGTTAAACAGAAAAAAGAAAAAAGAATGATGAAGTGTCAGAATCATTATTAAATGTACTGTTTCAGACTATATTCAGCTAAAATACAGCAAAAAAGATATATAATCTGCAGCGCTGATTTAAAAAAAAATAAGAGCTCTTGATGAGAACCACCTGGAAATTATGTGTTGGTGCAGGGGTCACGACCTTTACAACACAAAGAGCCACGTTTGGACAGACAGACAGCAACATATATGTCTGGAGCTGCAAAAATATCTGAACCCTTTATTTTACAAAATTGCTCAGTGTTGTGAGAGTTTTTTTGTTCATTGTTTTGCTAAATTTCCTTCATTTTTTATTTTAGTCATTTTTGCAAATTTTTATCAGTTTTCTTAACTGTTTTGTTCATTTTCTGGACTATTTCATTCCATTTCACCTTAAGCTTGTCCGTTTTTGTTTGTTTTCTTATTTATGTTCAGAGATGAGATTAGTTAATCTTTTATGTTATCACTCTTTTGTTAATTTTTATTTATTCTACGGTTTGATCTTGTTTTTTCTTCTTGATTGCTTTGCTCATTTTGTGGAATATTTTGGTTAGTTTTGTCTTGATTGTACATTTACTTCACTTTTTCTTACTTTTCTTGATTTAGTGCTTATTTTGTACATTTGATTTATTATAATGTGTTTCTTCCGTTATGGGGCAAAGCTACAACTGCCACATGTAGCCAAAGATTAACCCAGGGGCCACAGGTTGCAGACCCCCAGGTTAGTAGCTCAATTCATCTATGGAGCAATAGAGTAATACCCTGTGAATGTTTCTTCCAAAGTACATCCTTACCAAGTGAACTAGAGCAATTCTAGGGATGTCATTTATCAGAGATAACACAAAGTCTCACACACAGGACCCACGGGTTGAACAGGTAAATAACGACATGCTCCAAAGGACAGGAAGACGCTACAGTGCAGAAGATGTATCTCAGCACATCCTCAGTGCACGACTTAAACTGAACACTACTGGTCCCTGGATGAAACCATGTCATTTATACAGAGGTCTTGACACATTCCACCACTATGAAACATTTCTGGCAATGTCTAAAACCTAGTCGTAAAATATCTGAGCAGACTTGCGTTTTACCTGTGTCCAGAAGCGTTGCTGACTTTACTGGACCCATATCTGTCTGGGATGGAGCAATGCGTAGTGAAAACGTAGATTGCGGTCTGCGGTCAGCTTCATTTATGTGCTCACACTATTGTGCACTCTGATACAGTCTTTTAATTCCACCGTAGAGTGTCGAATATCCACATCTTTTCCTATCCCTCTTTGAAGAACAATGTTTTTAACCCTTTCATGCATGAATTATCAAAAAATATGGGGTTCTGACATTTTTAGCCATATGGTACTTTCCAAACAATTTTTAAAATAAAGTGTTTTAAGTAGGGCTCATTTGCATGATTAATTATTAATCATTTGCATGATTTATTAGATTAAACATTTTAATGTGATTAACGCGTTAATGCAATTAACGCACAATAATTCATATATCAAGGAAAAAGTGATGAAATCTCATGTTACATTTGACCCACGTCACTGACAACTTCTTTAGTATTTACTGCTTCTAAGTCAATTTACATGTAAAAGTATAAATCTTTACACATTTTGAAACAAATTACAATAATTACTGATGAAAGCAGTGAACCAAGTATAAAAAAGCAAAAACATCTCAGCAGAACATTACAGAGGTTCTGTTCAGTTCTACAAAGGAGCTATAATTTCCTTTTGTTACACAAGTTTAAATTAGGAAAAATATAGGGTTATGGTTTTAATGTAAAATAAGTTATTTTAGTCTATATCGCCTTCTGTCATGACTGGTTTTGCTCCCACAAAATGAAAAACAACGAATGCGTATTAACTGTGATTAATCAAAACTAACCCAGTGACCCTGTGATTAATTTAGATTAATAACAAATGGGTATTAATTGTGATTAATTGAAATTAATCCACAGTGACCCCGTGATTAATCAGATTCAAAATTTTAATTATTTGACAGCCCTAGTTTTAAGCAAGGTAGTGGTTGAAAATGGTTAATTATATCTGTCAGGTCAGTTTAGAGAAATACAATCATTACTACACTTTAGTTACTATTTGATAATCTAAGAAAAACTATGTCTCAATCATGCAATTTGAAAGTTTTAGTTTGTGTTAACTTTTTAAAGCATTTTCTTGACTGGTTTATTTTTGTTCATTTGTCTTCTTTTTGCATCTAATTTTGTTCATTTTGTTGATTGTTTCCTTCATTAACTGTTGATTTTGTTCATTCTTCCGATTTTGTTCAGTTTTTCAGAATTTTTACAAATGTTTTGTTAATTTTTCTTCTTATTTTGTTCACATTTTGGACTTTATTTGATCGTTTTGTTCATTTTTCTTCTGATATTGTTCACATTTTGTCATTTTTTAAATTGTTGCGTTGATTTTTCATCTGATTTATTTCACTTTTTCTACATTTTTAATTGTTTTGTCGTGTTTTTCTGATTTTGTTCACATTTTAAATTTTTTGATCATATTGTTTATTGTCCTTATTTTGTTCACTTTTTCTTCATATTTTGATTGTCCTGTTCATTTTTCTTCTGGTTTTGATCACTTATTGATTTGCCTCACTATTTTGTACCTTTTGCTTCTTATGTTTCTTCTTTTTCCTGATTATTTCGTTTATTCTAAGTCAAAATACTCACTTATTACGTTTTGCTTTACTTTTTCCCTTATTTTTTAAATTACTATAAACTTAATGTCACCTTGTTCCTGTCCAGTGTCACGAACACTATACTGTATGTGAAAGGGTTAAACACGTTTCTTTTGCATTTACTAAAAACCTAGTGGTCCTTGGTTATAATTTCAAAGACAAATGTTTCAAAAATCTGGATCAAAGTCACACATTAGACACATATTAACATGCAACAGGCTTTTGTTCTGTCCTCATTTATTTGATGGGTGCAGTAAAATCAGCATCTGCAAAAGTGAAACAAAGCAACAGTCAGCGATTTAAGTGGTAATAATGACAGTGTCATGACAGTGAATCTGTTTCCCAAAAATCAGGTCAAATGTCGGCTGAGATCTGGGAAGAGGGACGTGAATCAGTAAACTGTGACACAGAGGCCACATACATCATGTTCTCACATCTCGGCAAACTATGACAAGCAAACAAACATTGTAGGGAGGACCGATCTTTTTCTGAGCATCTAAATTTAAAGTACTTCATCATTTTAGTCCGACTTTAATTCTACTTTGGACTGCTCGATGATACTGCTGTCTGTGATGACACTTAAGCTGCAGTTATAAAGTTTTAGGGCCGTACTTACAAAGTTTTACGAGCTGTGGATGGCTTATTTAGTGTGATTGGAAATTTCTGACATGGTGCTGAGCACCTCACAGTCATTATTTTACTACTGATGTATTTAATGTTTTCAAATATCCATAAATGTTCAAATGACATGGCAGAAGTACATTTGTGGTGGTTTAATGACACCTCAGTATCTTTTCTATGTGCCAATCTATAGTTCTATCACATCTAGCTCTTTTTTTTACAATAATTGTATTTGAGTTTTAATGTGGAACATATGACTGTCTGTGTAATAATATTGCACTACGATGAATTACAACCTATTAAGAGTTTAAAGCACTTTGATGTTTCCCATGTCAGCAGCTGTAGCAGTGGTTCTCAACTGGTCTCACATTTTTCAACGGCGAGACCCACATTTATCACCTTCACACCAGGCAAATGTACTTTTTATTAGTTAATACACACAAACAGTGTATATAATATGATTATACTGCATGCAAATTCAGAACACAAAATTAACAAAAAAGTTAAAAATAATCAGGGAAATGAACCAAAAATGCGCAGAAAGTCTCCAATACAATTCAAGCAATGAACTGAAATGAAAAAAACAAACAAACAAAACAAAAACAAAGTGATAAAAAAATCATAAAAATTAGCTAAATATGTCAAAGAATGAAGAAAAATGAAAAATAATAAAATGAACACATTTTTAAAATAACAAAATAACCCACAAAAAGAACAGAAGCAATCAATAAATGAACAAAAAACATTAAGAAAAAAACACAAAACTGATCAAGAAATGCATAAAATAATCAAAAGAATGAACAAAATTACCCAAAAAATTAACAAAAACTATCACTAAAATTACCAAAATAACCTATATGAGCAAATAAATCAATAAATGAACAAAATATTGAACAGAGCTAACAAAATAATCCACAAAATGAACAATAAAATCAATAAAACTACAGAAATAACCAATAAAATTATCCAAAAATCAAAAAACAAACAAAAAAAATAGATTAATTCTGTATTTATTTGGCTTTTTTTTGCCACACAGTTGGCGCCTCCCTCAGAATGAGTCCATGACAGTCTTTTGGGACAGTCTGATCCACACCGCATGTCCACTTTATGTTTCTTTGTCATATTATTGAAATTCATGTCTGCACAGCTTACATTTGTCCAGATATCTGCACACAGACTTCTGTAAGGGCCTTACAAAGCAAACGTTCACATAAAAAATTCTCTTTGCTTGTTCATGAGGCTCTGATTTCAATGTGAGGCAGCGTACCCACCCACTTTCCATCAGAAAGCACTCTGATTGGTTGAACCCAAGTTGACCTGGGATGACACAAGGCCACTATAAACACAAAATAATGTACACTTCACAAAAAAAATGTTGGTAATACTGACAATTGGCTCAAGGGGGTGGGGCTAATTTTTTTAATTAAATGTTGAATTTTACATTTAGAACTAATGCACTTTAGCTGCAGTATGATTGCTTCTCACTTTCAATGTCCCAAGTTACAAAAAATTCAAAATGATTCCTGCTGTCCACTTTGTTAGATTTCTCAGGACGGACAGTCCTGAGCAAGTTTATATTTTCACAGCTTTTTTTCACTCTATAGACTTTATATGAACCTCAAAACCAAAAAAGATGCATTTTCACACTTCACTACACTGGATAGGACCAAGGTGACTTTAATTTACAGTAAAATAAGGGAAAAAATGAAGCCAAACATAATAAGATAGTGAGTATTTTGACTTAAAATGAAGACAACGATCAGGAAAAAGAAGAAACATAAGAAGCAAAAGGTAAAAAATAGTCAGGCACATCAATATGAATGAATAAAATCTGAAGGAAAATGAAGAAAACAATCAAAAAATAAAGAAAAAGTTAACAAAATCAGACGAAAAATGAACAAAATCACCAGCAAATGAACAAACAAGCCAAAAAAATGAACTACATTTGACAAAACAACCAATATGTTATGAGGAACAGAACAAAAAAGAAAAATTGACAAAATAATCAAGTAAATTAACCGAATTAAATGTAAAAAGATGTAACTTTAACAAAAAATAAACCAAGTCAAGAATAAAAAAAAAAAAAGAACAAGAACAAATCTTTCCAATTGTGTGGTTGAGTCTAATTTTTTATACATAATCAAATGGTAACTAAAGCATAATTATGATTGTATTTCATTAAACTGACCTGCCCTGATGGACATAATTGAACTATTTTCAACCACAACCTGGCTTAAAATACATGACTATAGGCTGAAAATGTCCCATTTTTTTTGTAATATGTAATTATTGCATGAAGGTTAATACTGTCGTTTTTACTGCTGTTATTGTTGCTGTACCTTTGCAGATGATCAGGTAGAACTATGGTTCTAGTCATCACTAGGTAATGAACACATCATGCAGTAATTCCTCATTCAGTCTGTTTATGAGTGAGGTTCCCTTCCAGCCTGTAAATTAGAAATGTGTCCGAGAGTCCGTGACCTTCCGGAATAAACGCGCTCTTTCCTAATACTTTTACCTCCGGACTGTGCCAGAAGTTTTATTGCTCCACACTCTGTTATCGGCAAGAGTCGTCACCCGATCGAGAAGTAAAACAAATCTGACAGCGTGCCATTGTAGTCGTGTTTGTCTGTGTGTGTATCCATCGACAAACACGCCCCTTTGTGTGCTTCCCTCTGAGAGTGCACACTGCGTTATTTCCCAACAATCGAAGCTCATTTTGTCAAACCCAAGCATTTGAAAGTGAAAGCCAGTTTTGTCACAATTTCTGGCGGAGAAAGGATGACGTAGCGTGATTTGAAAAGATTGATGGCAGCCTACCTATGTTGATAATGAGCCTCCCGGTTGCTCTGTTTCACTGATGATCTTGATATGTATCTGTTTACTGGGAAACAACAGCGTGCTGTGATCTGATGTCGTGTTGGTTTTGTTCCTGCCTTTCAGGTTAAAGAAAGAAGTGAAAGAACAGAAAGAAAAGTGAGTACAGCACTCTTTTTGAATGGAGTTGGGGTGTTTCAGCAGCAACAATGGGGGCTGACACTTGATCTTTTCCCTGTTTCACATATAAACTCTCCCTCTCGTCTGCAGCTCTCAGCCTTTCATCACATTAGCATTCATCTAACCAATCTGCCTCTGAGTCTTACTTTTTCCACCTTCATTTTTACTTTTGCACCCTCTCCCTTCCCATAAGTGCAGCCACACACAAAAATATTCCTCCATGGCAGCATTTCAGACAAGCTTCTACATGAAATCCCGCTGTACTAAACACAGTTTAGTTTGCAGTTCTCAGGTGATACACATGGGGAATACCAGGCCAGTCCACTGAACACCTCTTGATGAGTTCGTTGCCCTCTCTATAAGCGTCCTTTACACATTCTTTCCGCTATCGCTATGTCTTTACATTCCCCTCCTCTCATCTTTACTTACTGTTCCTGGTTGCACTGATATAGATAACAGTGTTTTTGAAGACCTGTTAAACTTTTGTGTTTATGGCCCCCCGCTTAAGTGCTTTTACCATCGTCCCATGTAACAGAAGTCAGAGTGCTGAGTGTCATTAAAACTCTGGCAGTTGTTAATATCTCTCCAGCGCAGGGCAGTTGGTTGTCTTTCGTTTTTTTATGTCAGGTCGTCTGTCATATAGATAAGAGTTCATTTTCAGTACTCCTCTTTAACCTTGTCGTAACTGTTTACAAGCCCAGCTTCGTGGCGCGTTTCTACAAAGTGATGGTCTCAGGGACATTCAACCCCCCCCCCCGATTTGACTCCTGCTTCTAATGATTGCTTGTGTTCATGTTTGATTAACCGGATGGTCCATCATCCTGTCTGTTGACGTTTATTATCACATGAATATCTTTATGATATGATGTCTTCCCTGCCATCCAATCCTCCAAGTCTGAAACCATAGGAGCAGACTGTAGCCTAACATCTACAGTAGTTCCCCCAAAAAAGTTTCTTTTCATTTTTGTTGCTAATATTGTGGATTATTTGTTCCATTTCTTGTTCAATTCTGTTCATTTTCTTGCTTATTTTGTTAATTTTCTTGTGGGTTTTGGTCATTTGTTGCTTTTATTGCTAATTTATGCCCGTATTCTTGACATATTTGTAAAATTTTCTTAATATTTGGGACTTTTTTGTCTCTTTATTAGATTTTGTTAAATTTGCTTGGTCACTTGTAGCTTACTTTATCAGTTTCTGTCCATTTTCTTTACTTATTTTTTCCTATTTCTTCAGATTTGGGATGATTTTGTTTGTATTATGTACATTTTGTTGTTCATGTTGTTATCCCGTTTTGTGGTTATTTTGTTGATTTTGTGCTTATATTTTTAACTTCTGCCCATATTCTTAACTGACTTAATAAGTATTTTTTTGTAATATTCAGTATTCTTTTATTGCCTTTTAAAACATTTTTTGTTTATTTAATTATCAATTTTTTAAATATTTGGATATTTCAAAACAATAATTTTGTTCATTTTTGTCATGTGACTTGTTGAATTGAATTAATTTCATCAATTATTTTGTTTGTTTTTGTTCATTTCATCGTTTGAGTGCTTATTTTGCTTATTTTTTTATATGTCAACACATAAAGTGTTACAATATGGTACAATATTAATGTAGCTTTTGCTTACAGATTATGCCAGTTTACAATGAATTTTGAGTCCGTTTCTATTCATTTTGTTGCTTCTTTTGTTCACTTTGTTGCTCATTTTTCCTTTTTTCCATCTCTTTAAAAACTTAGAGGAAAGGCACAAGGTGAAGCATCAGAACACAGAAAGTGATGCATTCACTGTCCCCCAGTTTTGCTTATAGCCATGCAGTGCTGTTTCTCCACAGTGACCATGTTTGCAAACCTTGATGTTGCTTTAAAGGTGCAACAGATCATAGAAGACGTGCATAAGATTCTTATGCGCTCACATCAAGTTAGCGTTGGTTTCCTTTTAGTCCCGGGAATCAGTTAATTGTTATTATCCCACAGCATTTGGTCTAATTTGTTTCGATGTGAACTGCGTAAGTGTCATATGTGTGTTTATGACAACCTTTAGTTATTTCAGATCCTCTTTATTGATACTTCCTGAGTGATGTGACCTGAAATGAGTCCTTATCATTGTCCTTCAACATTTGATAGGACAACAGAAATAAAAATGTCTGCTTGTTACTTACTCTGCACATCAAAGTGATACCAAGTCTGCCTGCCGAAGCATTTATTCATCTGTTCAAATGCTTTACATCAGGGGTCTGCAACCTGCATGTGGCTCTTTAGCCCCTCCCCAACGGCTCCTCAGTGATGGAAGTAACATACTGTATAATAAATACATGGAAATGAGCAAAATAAGCACTTGATCAACAACAAGGAAAAACAAGTATTAAGACAAAACTGATACCAATGATGTGCAAAAAAACGAAATAATCAAGAAAATTAACAATATTAAGCAATATAATAGATTAAGTAATCATTTTAAAAATAAAAATTGAACAAATCTGACAAAAATAGTCATATGAGTTTAAGATAAATGCCAGTAAAATAATCAGGTAAATGAACAAATTTTTTAAAAGTGCTGAAAATAAATCAACTTAATAAAAATGAATTTAAAGAACTGAGCAAAATATTCAACCAAATGAATAAAATAATCGACAAAATAATCAACAAGCTGAACAGCATACTGCATGTAAACTAGCAAATGAACAAAAAATAACGAAAAATACTGACATAATCCACAAAAAAATATTGAAATAATCTGTGAAATGGACCAAAATTCACAAAACATGAATAGAATGTTAAAAAAGAACAAAATCCATAAATGAAACAAAAGGTAGAAAAATAATCCAGGAAATGAACAAATGAATAAACAAGTGGAACAAACAGATTAAAGTAAGAACCAAACTGGCAAAAAGAAGAAAAACATTAACAGCATGATGAACAATAATTAAGACAAATCAACAACATATTCAACAAAAAAGAACAAAATTAAGCAATATAATAAGTTAAATGTTCAAAAATTAACAAAACCCAAGAAAACAAATATAAGAAAATTGTGAGCCCAAAAACTCAAGATTAAGACAAACTTGACGAAAATAACGAGGAAAACATTCACAAAATCAGTACATCGTTTGAATGAAAATGGATAAAACATTCCACAAAATGAATCAAATAAATAAACAATTAAAAAGTGAACAAAACAATCACATAAACTACAAACAAAAAAATTAACAAAAACGGGCAAAAATAATGGGAAAAATAATCACAAAAATTAACAAAAATTCACAAAAATAAAGAATAATGGACAAAAAGTTAACCGAATACAAGCAAGACAAGCAAAAATGAGCAAACATTGAACAAATAAGAATCCAATAATAACCAAATTTGTTGTTAACACGTTTCCAGCTACAACATGTGATATATGTCATGTGATATGCAAAGGAATATTTTTTACAGCTCTAAACACTTACTTTGTTCATTTTGGTTAATTTCTTTGATTATTTTGTTAATTTTGTGATAATTTCCTGGATCCCATGTCATCTTTTTTATGTTTTTGTTCATTTTTCTTCTACTCCTCGGGCTCACAAGAAGTACATTTATTTCCACTATAAATGTAACGGAGAGTAAAAAGTATTCTCTAAAACCACTACTCTCAGAAGTACACTTTGAAAAATATTATTGCTGTCAAGCAGAGGTGGGTAGTACTCAAGTACATTTACTCAATTACATTTACTTGAGTACTACCCACCTCTGCTTGACAGCTATCTGCACTCATTGTACACTATGGTTTATAAGTTACATTAAGAAGACAAGCAGATTTATTATTCAAATGTGTTATGACGTTTATCTTCTCTCCACTCTATCCACTCCTTTAATGCAGTCTAATTTCCCCAAACAGTCCACTTAAAGCACAACCTACTGTAGGATATAGTCCAAACCTCATGCATGTGCACATCTTTAATGCTTGCCCTTTTCGTACAGTTCCCATCAGGATCTGCAGAAATATCAACATGGCAAAACTTTTTTTCTATCCATCTCAGCAAAACCTGGCTTGCTTTTTGAACACGCACACAGATATTTTGATCCAATGTGCACCTGTAAAGCACCAGGTGTGTGTTTCATAATTCAGTCTATTCCCACTGTGCAAAACACATTGAATCAGCCATAAAGAGCTGACCCAGATAGGCTGAATAATGTAGTTTTTGAAGACCAAGTTCATTGTCCTCAATCCATCTGGGAAATTTTAGCACAGCCTCCGAGGCCAAAACGCACACTATTAATCTCCTACACACACTGCAGACTCATTGTACTGTTCAGCACAAGTATATTTTTATACCCATACAATAAAGCAAATTTTCTCATGGAACATTTGCGAGTCATTAGGTTCTGTGGACCGCATCTATTGATAGTGTTTCCCAAAACATTGCAAGAGTGACTTTTGAGCCAGTTTCAGTGATTTTAAATGTTCTCAGCCTGTGCGATGCTTTATTTTGGCACATCGTAAACCCCATTTCCAAAAAAAGTTGAGTTGCTGTGTAAATACAGAACCCCATATTTTGTTAACAATAGCACAAACACAACACATCACTGAGATTTTGGGGATTTGAAAATTACATGCTCATTTTGAATTTGAACAACTCATTTCAAAAAACTTGAGTTGGGGTCATTTTTTCACTCTGTTGCATCACCTCTGGGAACTGGACAAACTCACTGCTGTGGTTTGGCAAGTGGAACATTTTCCCATCCTTGCTTAATGTAGGATTTCATTTATCAACAATTCAGAGCCTCCCTTATTGTATGTTTCATAATTGAGCAAACATTTTCAGCATAGGGCTGCAGATGGGTCAGCTTAGCACCCTGACTCTTTTGTGGTTCGTGTCTTGCTGAAGTAAACAAAGCCTTCCTTACTTGGCAGCATATGTGGCTCGAATATCCACTGTATACAGTATATACAGTGGTGCCCCGGCTAAAGAATTTAATCCGTTCTGGCATCACGTTCATTGGGCGAATCATTCATTAGCCAGAGCGAGTTTTTCCATAGGAATACATGTAAAAGTAACTAATCCATTGTGGACCCATGAAAACTCCCATATAAAGTATGTATTATATACTCGTATGTGCACATGTATTGATTTATAAAGACACTTACTGGAGGAGGATGAGACGGAGACAGCCATTTTTCTTAGGTCCCATGATGAAAAACAGAAAATGAAGCATCATTTTAGGTGAAACAAGTGAAAAAATTAGGTGAAACAATAGGTGGGGAGATTCATAATCCGAAGTACAAAATTTGTAACCCAAAATTTTACGGGTTATGAAGTTCATAACCCAAAACTTTTTGTTAGCTGGGACACAATTTTGGCCGAAATTTTTTTCGTTACCCAAATTTTTCAAGTGTTCGTTACCTAGGGAACCACTGTACTGTTCAGCATTAATCTTACCTTTACAGATATTCAGGTTACTGATGCCATGCGCACTAATGCACCCCCATACCATCACAAATATTGGCTTTTAACTGAGTGCTGATAATAAGCCCGGATACTGCGTCCTTGTTTCCAAATGACTTTAAGAAAAAGATTTTTTAGGATTTCCTCTTAGCATGTTAGTGTTTGAACTTGCATTTGTAGAGGCAGCAACAGACTGTGTTCCTGAGCCCATGCAGTGACGTCCACTACAGAATCACGTCTGTTTTAATGCAAGATCATAGTCATCCAGTATCAGCCTCGTCCCTTGTGCACAGTGATTCGTTTTGATTCTCTGACTCTTTTGATGTTGTATGAGATCAAATCCACACTGAAGAACACTGTTGCACCATTTGCCAGTGCAGCCTCGGAGTGGTGAACCCCCTCATCATCATTTCTTCAGAGACTCAGATACTCTTGAATGACAGCAAGCAGTAATTCAAAATGCACATCGAGTTTTCCAAATGGGAAATGGGGAAATGGGGATGTAAATCAGTACAATCTCATTGGACTGGGTGGTCTATTATTCTCTTTAGTTGAACACAGAATGCTTTTTTGTAAAATGTCAGCATTAAATGTGCAGTCTACGAAGTTGGCAAACCAGCCAGTGGCTGATGGTTCACGGGGGACTGATATAAATGACTAAACAGGTGACCTGCCAAACCACACGGCTTACAATCTCACAGCTGTCAAGACAGTATGTCTGTTCTTTTCTTACCTGTACCATATTTTGAAGGAATCTGAAATGCAATCTGTCTCTCCTCGGTGGTTAGATAAGCTACCGTTGCTAGCTACCACTGTGACTGTTTTTAACTTTGTGAGCTTGTGCATCTGTGAGGTCGTAAGCTGTTTTGACTGGCAGTTCGCCTGTCTCATGATGTACTGTACCACAGACAAACCGCGACAAACCATGGGCTACTAGCTAGTTTTCCAGCACTGTCGACTGCACCTTTTATATACAACAAATTATTTAAGAATAACAAAGAGAGCAGCAAGTTGTTTTGATTGGCTAAATATTTTGCACCTGATTTCTGTACAAGTCACTATAAATTATTATTCACTGGTGATATTGTCATATGACGACTTTTCCAACGCACCGTCTATTCTCTTCTCAGTGTCTCAGGCTTTTCTTTGCGTTGTTGTGCTTTCTCTCTCTTCCAGAAAACCCCGGAAGGGCAAGGGTAAAGGCCTAAAGAGAAAACGAAAGAAAAACCGTGACAAAACAAATCACGATGCGTATGTCAGCTCCGCCTTCTCCACCTACCTGCACCTGAGTGTTGCGCTTCTCACGATTAAGCTCATTTGGGAGGAGCTCATTTGCCCTTTTTAATTTGCAGCATCTCATTTCCCACATTAATTAGCATGTTGCTTCATTTGTGACCAGCGTGTCTTGTGCTAACTTTGTTCCGCCAGGCAGGTTAAATACAAACTCCAGTGTCCGTAACCAGCTTGCTAACATGTTTTGCTAACATAGCTTTAGCAAAACTTAACAGCAAATACCAGACTTTAGCCACCGCACCAGACTTTAGCGACTGCACCATGAACGAACCATAACACATGATTATCCCTGTTTATTTCTGTCTACTTTCCTCCTAGCCTTATCATGTCAGCAATATCATCAAACAGGCTGGAATTAGACTCATCAGTGAATCATAAGGCAAACAGGAGAAACACTAGCACAAGCAAATCATAATTTAACACACAATGTGATTTATATTGAAAATGAACATGTTTAATGAAGCTGAAATGAACAGATCTTATTGTCTTTTAGCTCTAACTTCAAGTGTCTACAGCTGTCTGTCCCAAATAGAGGCTCAGGACCCAAAGAAAGGGTCTGGGGCCTTCTATTGGGTCACTATTCTTTATTATTCATTATTTTGTTAATTTTCTTACCATTATATGCATTTTTTCATTCTTTTCTTCATTTTCTTGATTATTTTATTTCCTTTTGCTTGCATTGTGGACTATTTTGTTCATGTTAACATTTATTGTGTTCATTTTGCAATTATTTTGTTATTATCCTCGCTGTTTGGTTCATTTTATTCATTTTCTTGATTATTTTGTTTATTCTCTTAATTATTTTATCCATATTTGTTGGTGTTGTTGATTATTTTGCTCATTTTACTGATTATTTTGTTCATTTCTTTATTATTTTGGGATGTTTTAGTACATTTTCTTGATTATTTT
>JAQQAE010000901.1:0-28601 GCA_029823295.1 Pseudamia nigra
TCTAATGTTTATCAGTACATTACAGAAAATAATGAACTTTATCACAATATGCTAATTTTTTGAGAAGGACCTGTATACGCAATTTAGAGTACATCTATTTGATGTTTCATTTTACAGGATATGTACAAGTAGTTCCCTACACATACTCATTTATGCATGATTAAGTTGTTTACTACTGAATGCTATTGATTCTATTTTAGATGTATTCAGGAAAATTGTGATTTAAGAATCCTATGCTGGGCAAGATATTAACGCAGTCAATACCATAAGATGAAAAACACTGATGATACTCAGATGCCAGGCTCCTCCCAGGGGACGTGACATTTACCATCCTCTTAAGGTCCATTTATACTCCACGCAAGCGCGTGTTGTATCAAATGTTGCTGGCATTTATACTTCCAATGTGTACTTTACGTTGGCGGAAAATGTACACAGTACATCCACTAGCAGGCAGTGTGGAGTTCAGACTCTCCTCTAGTGTGGGGTTGCATTGGATTTCTGTCTGAAAATACTCAGCGAAAATTTTTTTGTCATGAGTCATTGTGTTCTCAAACATTTTATTTGTTCCCTCTAATAAGTCATCCGGTCCATCTTTAACTTCTTGCTCCGTTATTAAGATATTACGCCAAATACATATATTAAATGTATTTGCCTAATACAATATTACATGTTGCTATGGTAACTAGTGTCGCTGGTGGAGTCGGACCTTCATATCTTCTATTTATTCAATATGGACACAGTTTTACCGGAGATGCTCTCAACTGCAGTTGAGTGTAAGTGTTTACACCAAAAACACTATAATATGATTTTGTTTAACACTGCTTGGTGAAGTTTTAGCACGTCCAAAGGCTAACAGTTAGTTAGCTTTCCCTACACTCCGCTGGCACTGCTGCCGTTTGTACAAATATGGTTGCATCTTGTTTTTGACTCCAAGATGTTGTCCAAGATGACACTAATATACACAGTCTGTCCTCAAAAAGTTGAGCTATTTCTGTTAATCTTTTGGGGTTTTATGTTGCGTTCTGTTGTTCCTCTATTCTTTTGCCACCTGAGCTGTACTGCGCTAGAGCGTCCCCACAATTTCTGGGGGCACTGCACTGTTTTCTACGTTAAGGATGGATATATTAGCCCCTCGAAAAGGTCCCAAACTTGTAATGCATGCCGAGACTGGAGGGAACACCCCCTCTACATGGCTATGCAGAACCTAGTGTAGAGTATAAATGGGCCTTTAAAGAGAAGAACATGAATCCTGCCCTCTCTGTACTTAGATGCCCGTCTTGTCCTTACCAGTTTGTTTGTATTCTCATCTTTTTGTTTCTTTGTCTCATAAAGTCCTTTGTTCTGCCCTTTTTAATTTTTCATGCACCTATTAAGTTTCGCATTTGCATCCAAGTTTTTACCTTCCCCTGCAACCAGTGCCATACATTTTCATTACTTTCGTTAAGGCCCTGTTAAGAAACAATTTTGGAAATTATGACAGAATTCAAAGTTGAGCCTAAATTCATTTAACATCACACACAGAGAACTGAGAGTGTCATCACAACCTCTGACTGAAGAGGACCGAGCTCTCTGATCTGGACCCATCATCTTGACTGCCGCGTCAGAACCAGCTGATCCCCCACTGACCCGCATAGGTGCTGTGACTCAACGTGCACAAGATTCCATGAACCAGCGACCCAAGGGCAGTTTGAAAGCTTCCAACCGGCTGTGTCAGCAGACCTCAGCAGAACCATTAACAGTTCATGACTGTAACATCTCCTGCCTCAACTTAATTACACACCGTTAAGACTCACAATTCCTCTCATCCAAATTTTGTCATTTAAATTCTACAAATTTCAAAGTAACATCCATATTCCCAAATTCACCTTACCTTCATTACTAGTATGTTGCCAACCTTTCCTGAATATTTAACCCAAAAGCTACACTTCTTGTGTTAATGAGAAACACTGACTGTTGCCATTAGACACATCCAGTTATTCCCTTGTGTTATTATCACAATAAATTCTTTATTACTGTGAAATTGTCGTCTGAGAATTTCAGGTATCAAGAAGTTTCCTGCCTCACAGAATTTCATTCCTTCAGACTTAAGATTGTTTTAAAAATTGTCAATGTTTACCTGTGATTAATTTACCTTGCTTATTGAGTCTCACATAAATCACTGGTCATCCTCCCTCCACCTCAATTTGAGGGAGGTGGTGCCCCAAATTATTTCTATCTATGCAGATTAATAAATTAATACAAAGGTGATTTCCCTTTTATCCCTCTTCATGCTACAAATGATGAAATTATAGTTTTAAAACATTACACATCTTTATAACCTCAGCAGCCATTTTAACCCAATGATGCATTCAAACAGCTGGTAGATTATAGTGGTAAATCCTACTCTTGGCTTTGGATACAGTGTCCTTGTATTTTAGAGAATCAGAGGCTGGTGTCTCACCTGCCCAGGACTAGGTGCAGCATGTTGTGGTGGAGGCTGGTTTCCTGTTGGGGTACTGGAAGGCTGTGGCTGATGCACTGCACCTGAGTGATGGGAGAAAGACTGTGGAGCTGGAAGAATATGAAAAAAATAAGTGCCAGACAATGCTTTATAAGACTTCATCAAGCCTTTCTTAGAACTGTCAGTACATTGTGTGATGGGATTAGAGTGGATTGTTGCTCATGGTCACAATCCCATCAATACTGTCTCTCATAAACTGGTAGATTTTTCTGGCTCACCATAGATGCCCTGTTGTGGTCCCTGAGGCCCATCTCCCTGTGCAGGGAACTGAGGGCCTCCAGGTGGACCCAGGGCTTGTGGGTGGGGTCCCCCACCTTGACCAATCATCCTGGCTCCTCCCTGCAGCATGGAGTACATCGGCTAACAAGAGAGCGGGAAAAAAGAAAAAATGTTGTCACCTTTTTATGAAAGGAGGCAATGTTAAAACCTGGTTTAAGCACTGAAGATGGCCTATCAAAACCATTAATGTTCACTTTTCCTCTTAAATAGCCTTTATGTGATTAAACTAAGTGTATATGAAAATCCAGTCTGTGGCTTTCTTCATCTCACCTGTCCAGGGTAAGGTGTCATGGCCTGGATGACCTGCTGCTGGCTATACTGCTGGGGGTTGTACTGAAGGTAGGACTGAGGGTAAGGGGAGGCTACCAGAGGGGCCCCGGCTGCTGTTGCCGCCGCTTGTAACATGGGAGGTGCTGAAGTGCCGTGATCAGAGCGCTGAGCCACAACTGAACCTGAAAAAGAAGGAACTGACTTGTCAAGATGCTGTACTGATATAGATTAAAAAAATTAAACACAATAGCATTTCATATTTACCTTTAGGCCTGGGGTATTTTCCCTGGCTGACTGTAGACATGGTGTACTGATACATTGGTGGGGGCTGCAAGACAGAAATCATGCATTTTGTTCAGCTGTTACAACAGTTAAAAGGTTTACTGCAGGTTTCAGCTTTTACCACTATCTTTCAGCACATAAGCATACAGCTGGAACAGAGACTCGGTGCTGGTGACAATTCCAAGCTTTCAGTACTCTCATATTTCCATTGTAAAAGGCATGAAGTTGCTGGCATACCTGCACTGAGTGGATCTGTGACACGTAGGAGAGGTAGGGGGTATTGTACAGTGGTCCCTGTCCACCTGGGTGCTGAAGGACCACAGGGCTAGGAGGTGTGGGCCGAGGAGGGGTGGGTGCTGTGTTGGGCTTGGTCTACAGAACAAAATTTAAAAATTAAAAAAAAAAAAAAAAAACTAGACTGTGCATCTCAGAGTTTCTACTTTACTACTTGCTCCAGTTCTACACTAAATGACAGCAAAATAAACAAGTATCTATAAAAAGTAACTGCACATAAAAATCACACTGCCATTTATACTTGATGAAATGTTACCCTAAGTGGCATACCATAGGCATCTGAGTTTTGATGGGGTTGAACTCTTTAGCGTTGGGGTTCAGAGTTGATTTCTTAACTTGGCTAAAATGCAGAAAAAACATTTGTTTGACATCATGACAATGGAAGGACTCAAGATGCTTTATTCTTACAAATCTGTAATCCTTCTGGAAACTCACTCTGCTA
The DNA here is from genome assembly GCA_029823295.1 of Pseudamia nigra. Classification (NCBI taxonomy): domain Eukaryota; kingdom Metazoa; phylum Chordata; class Actinopteri; order Kurtiformes; family Apogonidae; genus Pseudamia; species Pseudamia nigra. The sequence goes on from JAQQAE010000901.1 coordinate 4,068, forward strand.
CACCATCTGTCCTCTCTGTAGGCTCAGACCTGACTTCTTCACTTCCTGGGGTCCTGGCTGGTTGAGGGGTGGCCGGTGACTGCCTGTCAGAAACTGGTCCTGTGGTTCCAGCTGCTGTGGCACCAGGTGTAGCAGCAGATTCTTTGCTGGGGTCCTCAGCGGGGGTTGGTGATGGGTGGGGTTGGGGTTGAGAGGGAATGGAGGAAGGGGGCTGAGATTTGGGGTCAGAAACAGTGTGAACATCAGGTTGGGAGGGTTTGGCTGCACTGGGCTGGTTAACCTCAGCAACAGCAGGTGGTGTAGCTGCAGCAGGTGAGCTGGGAGAGCTAGAGCTGCCTCCACTTGGCTGGAGCTGGAAGGAGACAGGTCAGGACAGATGAAGGATACATGGGGAAAGAATGAAGAATTTAGCAAATAAATACACTGAATTATATGGAGCCAGAAATCAACCTTAATTGGCCACAGACTCTCTCATTTCACACTCTTTGGAAAGGTGAATGAACTCTTACCCTGAATTCCTTGCCAAATTTGCGCAACTCCTCAAGCTGTGACCTTTGCTGAACTGTCGGACCTGGTGAATTAGAAGGGAAATAAAGGTTAATGAAAATCGGTAACAGGAAAAACTGGAAACTCATATCTCCTCTCAAAGCAGACAAGTACCTAGGCAGTACTTGCTGGACGCTTCTATGGCATCAGAAAAATTATATGGATAATATTCTGTCACATACTACCGTATATCATTTTTGTCATTTCAGAATCTGCAAACTTAATTTGTCTAAGTGACTGGCCTGCAGCAGACCTGCGTTTGTCAGTATCTCAGTGATTATTTTTTTGCTCAACATCACACAAACATGTTGCATTGCACTATTTACCTTGATACCACAGTATACCTGGCCCCATTAAAATTTCATAACAAAAAAGATCTCTAACAATGTGTTTTGCACAGCTGCTTTGGCCATATATCTGTAAAACCTGGTCTTTTTGTGTGCATATTTCATTCTGATTATTTTATGTCCTCAGCAACAGCAGTAAGTGGTACACAACTCCTACAGGTTAAGGTTGGAAACCTTATCACACTGGTGGCTCCCTGTTAAGACTAATGCATCTTCAATTGTATTCAGGGAATTGAAAAGAATATTATTGGAGTAGGGGACACACCTTTACTACTCTTGTTCTCTTCTGTGCTGCTGGGACTCTCAGCTGAGCGTTCTTTAGCAGCTGCACCAAGGATCTCGTTCACTGCATCAACAAGACAAAGAGTGAACAGTTTAGCTGCAGCACTTTTAATACATTCTGCATTCAATACATGTCTCTGTCTGCTGAGTTAATGGCAGCTCATGTCATTTAAGAATCAAACCAGTTTCAAAATAAATATAATAAATGGGAACATGTGGCAAGAGGTGGGCCTTACCATCTACAGGGAAGAGGGGGGCGGGCCCAGACGTCTTTTGAGCAGGAAGGGAGACAGATGACGTGTCCAGATAAGGTGTGTCTTGTGAAGATCCTGATTTAGGAGAACGAGTGGCTGCAGGTGGCATGATAAACATATTTTAGTAAAATCCAACAATAATACAGAAGTATGTTTTCGAACAACAGGTGTCTGTCTAAATGCAGACTGTACCTGTGGACTGATTGTGTGAGTTTGGAGTGCGAACTGTTCTGCTTGACTGTGGAGGTCTTTGGGCTTTAGGAGATGTTCTGGCAGAGACTGGAAGGGACAGAAAAATGCTTTAAAGAGCCCTACAGTCTTTCTTACTGATGATGTATAAGCAGCAAAATCATATCCTGGTAAACATTTTTTTCACAAGTTCAGACTTTTACCTCCATTAACAGGCCTGCCAGCATCCGACAGCGAATGTGGAAGTGAGTGGGAATGAGGGACTGTATTCAGATGTGGGGCAGGGGGACTGGCAGGGGACGTGGCAGCAGCAGAGGATGTGGTGGATGCTGGCCCTGCAGGAGAAGGTGGGGTATAAGGGCTTGTAGGGCCAGATCCAGGGCCTGGGCTGGGACTCCCCTGGGGGTGATGGGGAGTGTATGCCCCACCGCGGCCTGACAGAGGGCTGCTTCTCTCTGACGGGGAGACACCAGATTGCGGCCCAGTAGCAGAAGGCAACGGGGGTCTGGGGGATGAGGAAGAGGAGGATGGAGGGGTAGAACGGTAGCCCCCACGATTGTGAGATGGAGGGCCACCAGACCCTCTTTCGGCTCGTTCCCTCTCTCGGTTCATCTCTCTCTGGCGCTGAGGTAATGGAATGTACTTGCCCTCCCTGTAATTGAGAGAGTACATCAGACACCAGAAGACCTGAGATGAAATCTATAAACATAATTTTAAACCTTAACAACAAAAAGGCACATTTCAGAATTATGTTTACTTCGCACTTCACCAAAGCAGTTATGAATATATATTATGAATGACAAGATTCAAAGCCAGCTGCGCAAATAAAAAACAGCACTGACTATAATGTGGAAGAAAATCAAGATCAATCATCTCTCAAGGTCTTTGCATCAGAAAAATCAAATTTACACATAATGAATTACTAGGAGAGTTCTTTAGTATTTAGAGTGGTGATCAATCCTGTCTCCAGTATTGATACATGCACTGGTATAATGATGTTTTTTCTCCAACAATAGTAGTATATGTTGCAATAGAAGACTAACATGAAACAGAACAGGAAAGAAGGACTGCTCCAAGCCTGTTTTTGTGAATGCCATGTTTAGTGAAATGGTCCAGAAATTATGTATACATGTCATAAAGACGTACTGTACCACACAAGTTATGATCTGCTGTTTCTTCAGGATAGACCATAGAATCTAAATCTAATTACACATTGAAATGCTTAGCATCATTCTTTCGCATAAAAATCATACCCTGTTGAATTACACTGTGTGTGGATGGCATCCCAATCATTTTCATTAATACACAGCAAACCCTTCTTTATTCTCCATGACTGGTGCTAAGTCCTTTACCTGGTGCTGGCTCCAGGGCTGTCCCGGCCCCTTTCGCGCTCCCTATCCCGGGGGCTTTCACGGCCCCTCTCCCGATCAGCACCATCTCGCACCACAGCACTGTACTTGTCCTCCTCAGTCCTGCCCTCATCGTTTTCCAGGTTGACGCGATGGCGATACTGGGGACTAGACTCAATCTCACTGGCCAGGCGAGCAGCACGTGCCTCTCTCTGTCGATAAACCTCGGAGTTGCCCCTTTCTAGCGGCACGCTAAGACAGAAAGGTGAAACAGTACAATAACTAATGAACTTGAAGTATTATTTTTATGAGGTCATACTTCATAATTTTATTTTTTTTTATGTCAAAACACAAAATATCAATGGTAATTTATGAGAAAAGTGGCTCTGTATGTAAACGTACGTATACATGGAGAGACTGGAATCATATGTCGATGTGATGCCATATTTGACTTCGTTGTAACGGAACATCTCATTGGCATCCCAGCCATTTGACTGAGGAAAATGACAACGAGGAGTTAAAACACATTTTCTTACTAGTTTAAGTTTCAACTTTCCTTAAACTGCTGATCTTCTATTATTTTATAGCATGTTTAAAAGACATAGCCGCTTACAGCATCATTGTCCAGATCATAACTCTCTCCATTGCTGTCTCCTCCTTCCCATCTCTGTAGCACCTTCTCTTTGTGTTCTCCATTGACGCGAGTGGAGGTGATAGCAGTGTCAGTGAAGGTGTCTAGAATAAGGAACAACGACATAAGTAAAACTTTTTAAAGATGTTTATTCTATAGCCTGAATAACTAGCCCCTGATATATTTTAGCTATGCGAGTAACCTGTCATTGTTCCTTTATTGCATGCTTGTACCTCTGGTAGCATAGTTGAGATCAACATCTCTGCAAATCATTGTAACGAGGTCAGAGGGGCTGAAGATCATGGTGTCAGTTATGTCCTCTCTCCGTGGTGGAGCTGATGTTGAGCCCTCCTCCTCACTGCGTTTGTGTACAGCATCCACAGCCAACTCACACTAAATAAAATACATAATTTAAAGAGCAGGAATGTGAGGACTATATGAACCGACTGTTAAGTTAACTTGCAGAGAAAAGTGCAAGTGTGTTCAATTTGCATTTCTCACCCGAGAACTGAGGGTCTTAAATATGCCTTCAAATATGCTGCCATTTTTCACTCTAATGTCACAAGTGGAACCCTGCAAAAGAGAGAAATTTTGTTAAAGGTCCCATTTCCACAGAGGACAAATTTAGAAATAACTGAAACTTGTGTGTAGGAACAGCATACTCTGCACATTTTATTAACAGCGTGACAGGACTAACACCGACTCTCTACAAACAAAAGTAACTATGTCTGTGAAGATTCGCAGTCATCCAGGTCGTAGTATCCAAGGCGTGTGGTTTTTCTTTCATCGAAGATGGAAGAAAAGCCACACGCCTTGGAAAAGTAACTCTATTGTGAATGAGATCAAAAAGGGACTTCTATTGGCAACCTGCCAGTTTCTGTACCACATTAAAATGGAAAGAAAATGTCTTAACTTGAGGTATGTATGTGAAGTTGTACTGGATCAAAAGTGATGATGTGAGCTGTTAAATATCTGCAATTATGGTATAAAAAGTCAGAAGACTCACCACAACAGCTGTGAGAAAATGAAGCATCCTGGCATTATTGTAAACACCCTCGAATACCTGAATATGGAGAGGGTACGATATGTCAAAAATAAACACACCTCCTTTAATACACAAAGCATAAATGTAGAATGTTTCCAAATAAAATTAAAGTTTGACTCAGATCTGACAAATCTAAAAAAAAGGTATCTATTGTCAGTACTAGTACTGGAAGTCATTATTCAAAGTGGTATGATCTAACTGCATCTTCATAGGTGCTATGTTTTGTGTACATGTGATGTTTGCAAGTAAAAACTCTACATCTTTGAGGATGAGGATGCTAATTACTCATCACTCCCTTGCTTTAAATGATGTTCACAATAATTGTGATTGTTAGTGGCTCGACCTTTTGGCCCAGTGCATACTCACAGGAGATGACTGGAATGATGGTTTGCCTGAGGTCCGGTTCCTGTGAGAAACAGCAATTAAAACATGTTTTTCTCAGCTTTCAGACAAAAGGAGTATAACTTGTTTTTAACCCCTGTCAAGGCAGTATTGTGTTCTATATTGCAGCAACACAAGCTTGTTCAGAGGTTTGACATGTTTCCAAATAAACACTGTTCATGCAGAATTGTTTAATAGAATTCTATATTTGCAATCATCTTTTTAAAAAAAATGTGAAATGAATGCAGTGTATGAATGCAGACTTCTGCAAGTACTCAACTTGTTTTGGTCTGTTAGCCAAGAATGCTGTCAGTTATCCTCTTTTCATCTTTGTGGTTTCAAACAAAGACATCTGCATCTCACCAAAGGAGCTATTATCAGGTATATTATGTGGAGTGTTGTTCTCAAATCTCAGTCATTAAGAAACCTACAGCGTCTGTTGGCATCTCAAAAACATGCTTTGGATTTCAGTGATGTAATAATACTGATGGAATTTCTTCTTGACCAGATTTACTTGTTTTTACTAGTACTTACTAAATTTACTAGTTAAAAGACAAAGGGGTCAGTAACAGCAATTTCCTCACGTCAAGTGCTTACTTGAATGTTAAACTAAGGTTTAGAGCAATATGTACATATCCCATGTCGAGTTTATAGGTATCGTTGATGTGCAATGCAACAACAGATTACAATGTGGGACGTATCGCTGCTGGCCACCAATACAATTACAAAACAAAGCCTGAGACGACACGAGTAAACACGACGTCAGTTTAGATAAGGACCACCATGACCTTGTGCAAGCGATACACCATCTCTGATAATATTCATTTCGTCCTGTCCATTCCTAGCTAAAAGGATATATAGTAACAATTTTCGTTCACCAGTTTCGCTTTTCAGGCATCGAAAGGCCAGACACACTTTCCGTCTTGTTATTCTGGTACTCGTTGCTTTCGCCAAACTTGGACCCACCTCACCTAGTTGTTATCAGTTCAAATCCAACACTCCCATTGGTCTATTGCGATTGTCAATCTGATTAACCTTAATCTCATAGGCCTGGAGTAAAGACCTATTTTTCGGACACGCCCATTGAGCACATAGCACTTTAACCGGTAGGCCTCGGAGTCACAAGACAATCCCCGGTCTACGCTGACTGTAAGCCCCCCGCCCACTTACCTCCCTGCCGGCGTCCTGTTGCCGCTGTTGATGCCGCTGACTGGGGAAGGCATACCGGCTGGGCCCGTGGTTCCGTTAGACGCCTTTCTCCCGCCTGAGCCGGGTGTCTGCTGTTGTTTCAGCATTGTGAAGCACAAGGCTTAAACAGTACCAACTGTAAGCCAACTTATAAACACTCACGATGTTAAGTGGCTTCGGAGGCGAATTATCTTTAGCAATATGACCAGTCCCAGTTAGCAAAGAAGCGGGCTAACCTCAACAACACCGGCTACTAAGCTAAAGCTAATCGTGCTAGTCGAGTACAGGTCGCCTGTGGCCTAAGCTGTAAATCCAAAAACACCTCACTGCTTAAATTAAATTTGACATATAACAATGTTTCGACTATGCACGTTGTAACCACAGATATTATGTCAAAGCAAGCGACTAATAAAATCACACGCGTTCCAGTATAGTATTTAGCGATAGCAGTAGCTGGCTAAGTTAGCATTTGCTTTGATCCTCAAGCTCACTTAGGGCGCTTTATCTTCGGGATTTACTGTCTTCTCTCTGTCGCGTCGCCTTAACTCCGGCGCCGTTGACCCTTCCGTTAAAAAATACGGTGTTAGTGTTCCTGTCTTTTGCCTCAACAAGTTTGAATGCTCAGGTTTCTTGGTGAAAACCTGCTGCGGTCGGTCAACACCACCTCTCGGTAGGTTCACTTGACTCAATCCGCGCGCGGCTAACTGGAAACCGGCTGAAAGGGGGAGGGGGCGTTTACGTTCGCCTTTGACCCAGCGTGAACACGCCTATGTAGGATGATCAAATCATTACATTGATATTTGATTTATTGTCTGCCAATCGTATATAATCAAAGACGTAATCAAGAACTAACGGCATGCACTGTACACGTGGCACTCATGACATAAACATTCTTTTGTTCACAAAGTATCCTGTGCATAGCTTTTCTATAGCAAACTATAGCTTTCCTTATTTTTCTGAAAAAAAGCATCAACTTATAGGAGCAACCAATCGTCCAGACAATAAGACTGGACTTGGTAAACAACTTTGTCAGTGCGCTTGCATTCCAGACACTACGGCTGCATTCCACGGACAGCATGGCGGCCTCCGTTAAGACCAACTGAGGTACAGCAGGCAATGTGTCAAGATCAGCAGAGTTTATATTGTACTACATTTCCAATTCTTATATTGGATTTAAATTTGAATATTAGACCTTCTTTCCCAACCCAAGGCACTGTAAGTATACGTAAAACTTAAGCTAACTTAAGTGAAAAAAGATCAAATTTTTGTAGTGACGCGGAAACAGCACTGAACGTGGGTGTATTTTATAATCTATGGTGTCCTCAATGGAGATAATAATAATTTTTTTATTAGTGGTTTATTTTCATCACATTTCAGACATAATTTTTAAGTAAAACCAAGTTGTACATGGCTGCCCATACATTTAAGTTCTATTAAATCTAATTGTTAACTACTATAGAAATTATGAGATAAAGTAATGATTCAGCTAACATGACAAAATCAAATCTATAGACTTCTCCTTAGAGTTCAAAAAAGTGTAAAATTTACATGATAAAAACGTGTGAAATGTTACATATATTTTATGCCGTTGTCTATTAGTAAATCTTGGACAAGTTGAAGGATTTTGCTAAGTTTTAAGGGGACATTCTCAAATAACAAGGTATAATTTCACCTAATTTTTGACCATTATTATTACTATGATTGCAGAGGTCATCAGAGAATTCATTAATATTCCCCCCACATTGTTTTTACATTAACTGGACTTGCATACTGCCTCAACACAATCCAGAAGCTTCAAAGTTTTTACTGTCTCTGTCTGGGAACGTACTTCCTTCAGGTGGTTGTGATCAGTCATGACTTTAGTTTTGTCCACACTTCTGCACTTTCCCTGTGATTCACAAAAGGTGCTGTGTTCACGTTTCTGTCCAGGTGTGCGTCTCACATGTTTACAAAGAAGCTCAGCCCCCTGCAGAGCTCCTTGTCACTGGTTTCCAGACAGGCAGGTCACCTCGCTGGACGTCACTATGATGTCATCGTGGTGGGTGGTGGTCACGCCGGCACTGAGGCAGCAGCGGCAGCAACCCGAGTGGGAGCTGAGACACTTCTGGTCACACAAAAAATTCAAACAATCGGTGAGAGAATAGGCTCTTGCGGCAGTCTGTACGTTGAGATACTTATGTGATTATTTGTACAGAGAATGGACGTCAACTGTAAATGTAAGGCTTTACAACTGAAAAGGCTCAAGTTAATTTAAAAACATGGCAGAAACCACAAAACTCTTGATTCATTGTATTGCCTTTGACGTTCCATCATCCAGTTTTATTTATTTAGGTGTTTATTATGTGTTCGGTTCAGCAGAAATCAAAGACATAATGTCTGGCAGTCTCATTTTATTCAGGGTTTATAACAGCTGATTCATCATCTTTCAGGTTTGTTGTGGTCTAAACCAGTGTTTTCAAAAACATTTCCTGTGAAAGCATTTTTTTTTAAAGATAAATGACAATCTGTCACAACCCAGTTAGAAATCTAAAAATCATGAGAAAATCAAAGTTTGTGCATCAATCTAAAATTGTTACCGTGTCAGCTTTTATTTCATACTATTACAAGGCTTATAATTTAATCATCAACAGGTAATTGAGACATTTTCAATAGCTACTGTATGTGCTACTGAAAAGATGGAAATCTCTTTGTACCAAATAATTACATATAGACATAGATATCTTCTCTATAGCCATCAGCGCACTAAAGAAACCAAAAATCGCATAAAGGTGCCAATAATGTAACAATCCTGTCATCTCTATGCACTTTTAATGCACTTTAAAACTCAAATTAAAAATTTAAAAAATTATCAGTCAATGTCCTGTGTCTTTGATTTTTGTGATTTGATTTCTGAGATATCGGCTACTTATCTTTACCTCTTTTCAGTAAAACAGGATGAATATTTTAAACGCAATTATTAAATGTTCAATTTTTAGCAAAAATTGAATTCTGGATGAAAAGATTTTTTAAATGGTTGAAGTGTATATTTGGTTTTGCGACTCAAATAACTTCCATCACTCAAATGGGGGTCCCAGCACAGTGTGTGGGAACAGGAGGACTGAACTATTCCTATTACACACGACCAGAATACCTTTTTATTTATTTCCTTCTCTCATCAGATTCTTAACCTTAAGAAATGATTAATAAAATGTTTGCTTGTGTTGGTACAGTTGTGCCCACGAGTGTGACATTCTGTTTCCTCCCCTGCGACGTCCTCCAGGTGTCCTGTCATGTAACCCGTCTCTCGGAGGGGTAGGGAAAGGCCAGCTTGTGAAGGAGGTCGATGCTTTAGATGGCCTGTGTGGTCGAGCAGGCGACTGGGCCGGCATCCATTTTTCCATCTTGAATCGAAGAAAAGGGCCCGCTGTGTGGGGTCCGAGAGCCCAGCTGGACCGCCAGCGGTACCGCAAATTCATCCAGGTATCACACACACAGATCAGAAAGCAGGCTTAGTCTGTCATATGGAGAAATTTAAGTATTTAATTTGCTGTGGTTTATAAAACGTGATGTGTGTGACTGGGGTTTGTTCTTCAGTCAGAGTTGCTGAACACTCCCAGGCTGACAGTGCTCGAGGGCTCAGTGGAAGAGCTGCTGGTGACAGATGCAAACCCAGAGGAGCCTGGACGTCACAGAGTCACTGGCATACGTTTGGGTACAGACCTTTGTTTTTTTTTTTTTACGTTTGTTACTCACTAAGATTCAGATTCAGATATAGTTTATTAATCCCAAACTGGGAGATTAAGCTCAAACAGCTAACTGCAGTATGATATGTACATCATAACAAATAAATCATAAAAACAATGTACAATATATACAAGTAACAATGACTGAAAAAAATTGAAATAGCTTTAAGTAAATATAGTTTCTAGCTAATCTTAATAAATCAAGGGTGTTTTTTATTAGCTCAGACAAATTGAAAACCAAAAATATGGATAAGATCAGATAAGGACAGGTCAGGTAAGATGAGAAAAAATAACTGTAGATAAAATACAGTCTCTTTGTTATCCTTCCGATCAGATGAGATAACATAAAACAAGCCTTCATTCGCCTTCATATATTTTCATCTTTAGATAAGAAATCAAAATAGAACTAGAAAGCACTCAGAGACCATTGTGGACCGTTCCAGTGTCTTTGTTGTTTGTAGCTCTATTTATGCTCTTTTGTTTTGTCTCTCCTCTGTCCACTGTGCAAACAGTTTCTTATTTCTGTCCTTTTAGCAGATAAAAGTCTCCCGATCTCAGCCCGTTCCATCGTCCTCACCACTGGTACGTTTTTGTCTGCCTCCCTCTTCATGGGTCGGACCACTTCTCCTGGAGGTCGGATGGGAGACGCTCCTTCGAGTGCTGGGCTCACGCACACGTTGAGGGAGAAGCTGGGGCTAAAGATAGGGCGACTTAAGACGGGTACACCTCCCCGGATTGTGAAGGAGTCAGTCGACCTCTCCCTGGCCAAATTTCACCCCCCTGACCCCTACCCATCACCCTTCAGCTTCCTCAACACCCACGTACGGTGCAAAGTAAGGTCAACAGTATTCATTATTTAGCCCTGTATTTCCTAGAGTAAGGGTGGGGACCGACAGTGATATGAAAAGTGTTTGCTCCCTTCCCTGTTCTTTATTTTTTATATGTGTGTGACACTTAAATGTTTCAGATCATATAGGCACTTACAGATAAGATAACCTGAGTAAATACAAAATGCAGTTTTTAAATGATGATTTCATTTATTAAGTTTTTTGGCATATGTGAGACGAGTCTTTGTGTTCTTTTTGGTCAGCAATTTTTTTTTTCACCTTGGAACTCTCCCATGGATGCCACATTTGCTCAGTCTCTTATTGTTGAATCTTGAACACTGTTAAACCAGCAAATGAGGTCTGCAGGTCCTTAATTGTTGTTCTGGTTCTTTTGTGACCAGGATGAGTTAGTGATGCACTCGTGGAGTCATTTTGGTAGGCCTGCCACTCCTAGGAAGGTTTCAGGTTTTCACCGTTTGTGGATAATGGCTGTCATCGTGGTTCACTGGAGTCTGAAAGCCTTAGAAATTGCTTTGTAATGTTTTACAGACTGTTAGATAAGTAAATACAAAATGCAGTTTTCTTGATTTCTTGTGTTCTTGATTTTTTTTTTTTTTTTTTAGATCAAGGCATTATGAGTTGCTTTTTGAGATCTTTTACCTCACTTCACTTTGTCAGACAGGTTCTAGTTAAGGGATTTCTTGATTCAACATACAGTATTTGGGAGTGATCAGGCCTGGACTGTGGCTAATGAAAGGTAGGTTTGTTTTTCCCTTAATAAATAAAATCATTATTTATAAACTGCTGGGGTTGGGTTATCTTTGTCTAATATAAAATATTTTTGATTTGAAATATTTTATGTGTGCTAAATATCCAAAAAAGAAAGAAATTAAGAAGGGGGCAAATATTTTTTTCACAGCATTCTTAAGTGCACATGGAACCTTTTTCATTGGGTCATACATTTGATGCTTACTTCTTTTTGTGGTTATTTTGTCCACAATTATTATAGGAAAATTTTGTTAATTTTCATGATTTCTTTCTCATTTTGTTCATTTTGTAGTTTGGATTAATTATTGGTACATTTTGGTCTTTTTTGTTGTTTTCATTTTGCTGACATACTGCTCTTGCCAACAGTGTTTACCGGTAAGTTCATTCTTCATTCTAATTCTAACATATTTAATTACCTTTTATTTTTAAGTAGTAAAATGCATAATAATGCTGTGATATGTGGATATATTTATAGTAAAAATGAAGTGATACTGCAGTTTGTAATGATTTTTTTAAGTCTCAAGGAAATGCTAATTTTATCTTTATTATGTTGCCTTTAAAATCTTTCCTTCCTCATTGATTAAACTGTTAATTTAATTTTCCTTAAACAAATTATGTTGCAGCCTGAAGAGCAGCTGCCGTGCCACTTGACCTACACGACCCCTGGAGTAGAGCGAGTGGTGAGGGAGACCCTTCATCTCAACTGCCATGTAGAGCAAGACACCAAGGGTCCCAGGTACATGTGGATGCACACATACACATGGATAAACAATGATTAAATAGTAGATACTGTGTTCAGTGTGTCTGACAACATAACAGGAATAACCCTGTGTCACGCAGGTACTGCCCCTCCATCGAGTCCCGTGTTCTCCGCTTCCCGGGTCGAAGTCACCAGGTGTGGCTTGAACCTGAAGGGGTGAGCTCGGACCTACTGTATCCTCAGGGTCTGTCCATGACTATGCCCCCCGAGATGCAGCTCCGTCTCATCAGAGAAATCCCCCCATTCCACAGAGCTGAGATCCACACACCAGGTAGACCTACACCCCGAGGATCAATAAACATGAGAGAGCAGATGTGTCTGTTATATATGAAAGTGATGCAGCAGTTTCCTCTGATCTCATGTCAACACATTCAATACTTATCTTTAGCATTTTCAACATTGTACATTTTTACCAAAGATATCCACACTGTGAAAGAACACTTATGGAATTATGTAGTAAAGAAAACTGCTGAACAACCCAGAACATGTTTTATATTTTAGATTGTTGAGAGTAGCCACATTTAGCTTTGATGACTGCTTTGCACACTTATGGCATTCTGACATCAGATTCACAAGTACCTTATGGTACCTTATTCACCCAATAAGGTACCATTCCTTGGCTTCTTAATGTGCTTTAGACCCTTAACTGTCTTGTGCAGAGGAAGGGAGGGTGCAGAGTCGTTAGCCCTGTAAGTGCTACTACAAATACTGCACAAATTCATATTATGACGAGAAAGACTCAGGTAATTAAAGGGAAAAGACAGTCCATCATTACCTTAAGAAATAGAGATCAGTCAAGCCGAGAAGTCTCAATAACTTTGAATGTGTTCTCAGTGCAGACGTCAAAACCATGAAACACTGTGATGAGACTGGCTCTCATGAGGAAAGGAAGACCATGAGCTGCGTCTGCCACAGAGAATACATTTATTAGAATTTATTGAACAACCTCAGAAACAGTCAATTTACATGACTTCAGATAGCGTTTGATGGTTTTGGTGACTGCACTTGGGTACGCATTCCAAGTTACCGAGATTTTTTTAGATTGATTGATCCTCATTTCTTAAAGTAACGATGAACTTTTGAATGTTTAACATGGATGTATACAGTAGTTGTAGTAGCTCCAATAGGGTTATTGACTTTGTACCCACCCTTCCTCTGCACAAGACAACTGATGACCTGGAGCACATGAAGAAGGAAAGAAATGACACAAATTAACTCACTTTTGATTTGAAAACCGTTCCAGGTGACTACTTCATGAACTTGATGAGAACATGTGAAGTTGACCTCAAAAATAAATGTGTCTACTTTGGACATTCTAAATATAAAGCATGTTCTGTTCTGTGTTGGTTAACACTTTTTATTTACTACATAATTCTGTGCCCATTCTTTCACAGTTTTATGATTTCAGTATTAATGGATAATGTTGAAAATAATAAGAATAAAGACAAAACACTCAAGGCGTGTCCAAACTTTTATCTAGTATTGTTTTGCAGCAGAGGTCTTTCAGCTGTTGTATTCAACCCCGTGCTCATGAAAAGACTGTAAAACGTGTTGGAGTCACCTGATGTTTGTTGTTGTTTTGTCTCTGTCAGGCTATGGTGTGCACTACGACTTTGTCTGTCCCACTCAGCTGAGCCCTGCACTGCAGGTGAAAAGCACCCAGGGTCTGTTTCTGGCCGGGCAAATTAACGGCACAACAGGATATGAGGAGGCTGCGTCACAAGTAGCTGCCTTTCTGTTTTCTTAAATTAAACTTTCAAGAAACTAGGGAATTAGAACTTGTTGAAACCTGCAAAAACAGCTGTCATTGTATTGTCTGTTCAGGGCTTGTGGGCAGGAGCGAACGCTGCACGCTCTGCGCTCTCCATACCTCCGGTGACTCTGTCTCGAACAGAGAGTTACATCGGAGTTCTGATTGACGACCTGGTGAGCCGAGGTGTCACTGAACCCTACCGCATGTTCACCAGCCGCGCAGAGTTTCGAACTTCCCTCCGACCGGACAACGCAGACCTCCGCCTCACTCTGAAAGGTAGAGAGCATGTCTACAAGGTTACTACAGTTTTATATTTTTTATTACTTCTATTCACTCATACAACTAGTTTTAATTCATTTGACTTTTTGTTTTCACTTCACTGATAGTTAAATCTTGCGGACAGGCAAGTGACATAAAGGTGAGAGGGTTTACATGAACAGGTGACGTCAGTGTGACATGACAATCGCCTGTTCTTATGAAGGTCCGGTTGACTTGTCTGTCTCAAACAAGTATCAGTATATTCAAGAGAACTGAATTGAAGGAACTTTATTTATCCCTTTTAAGGGAAATTCATTTGACGAGCTCATAGTAAGAAAGATCAAATCAGTAGGATATCTTCAGTCTGTCATCAGTTGTGGTGTGGAACAGTCTGATGACAGTGGGGATGAAGAATCTCCTATATCGTCCAGTCCTGCAGAGTAGTGATGTTAGTCGTCCGCTGCAGCTGCTCCTCTCTTGGGACAGAATGAGGTAAAGAGGAGGTCTGGGTTGTCCATCATGTCCTCCAAATTCTGTACCTGTCCAGCCTCCCTTAAACCACCGATCCAGCCCTTTTAATCAGTTTGTCCAGGTGTTTTACATCTCTCTGTCTGATGCTGCCTCCCCAGCAGACCGGAGCATGAAAAAAGTGGGTTTCTAACCAGTGACTGGTAAAATGTGCAGCATCTTAGAGCAGATGTTAAGGGACCTGAGCCACTGTAGGAAAGATAGGCACCTCTGACTGTTTTGATAGAGTGCATCTGTGTTCTGGGACTAGCCCATCTTGTCCAGATGTACAAGATGTTTGTATGTCAGCAACATCTCAATGTCAATACTCTATCTTCTATAGTAGAGGAGACAATTTGAAACAGATGGGACAATTTTTGTTTAGTTGTATCTACTTTTTTAATGCATGCTTTGCAGCATCGTTATTTTAATGCTCAACTTTACATTAGTTTTTACTCAATTCCGTATTGGTTTCAATAGTTTTTTCTGCTGTGGGGTACTTGAAAGAGATTCAGAAAAACTTGATGTTGACAATACAATAGAAGACATGTCAAACTACATAAAATACAAGAGCAGAAAAAAAAACTACCGACATTTTCTCTAATTTAGCTTAGATTTAAACACAAAATGCAGTTTCAGTTTTTGCAAAGCTGAAACTGCTTAAAATTTTTCTTCATACTTAGTTTTTGCTATTCCATGAGTTTTAATTAAAGATAATTCTCATTTTTGATCATCGTAGATTTTGTAATCACATCGACAGAACTGAGTAGAGTTTTTGTGTACTGTACTTTGTGCTACGTACAATCAACCAACTCAAACTCCTGAAACTATCAGCTCCCCTTTGACCTGTTTCCTCCGTCAGGGTTTGATGAGGTGGGATGTGTGTCATCCTTCCGCTACCACGAGGCTGTGAGAGTCAGAGACAGGATTCAGGAAGCACTTACTGCTCTTCAGTCTGTCTCCATGTCGACGACCAGCTGGAGACAAAAACTACCCGACATCCAAATGAGTGAGGCCAAGAGCACCATTCTGACGTGAGGAGCAGTTATGTGAGATTTACAACCCTATTTCTGAAACTGTTCAGCTATGAAAAAAATAATGCAGCAGTATTTAAAATGACTTTAACACATTCTGAAAAAGATTAGCCAGGGTCAACTTTGGGGCTGAATATTAGTTAAAAATCATTCAAAAACAGTGCAATTGGAAACCGCTAATGCGAAAAGGTGATGTTAAACATGATCTGATACATAATTTGGTTTCCAGAGTGATTCTGAGCCTGTGTGAATCCTGTAGAGAAATGATTTGGACTCAGAGATGCACCAGCGTTCATTAAGCTACAGTACAGTACATTGAGCTCTTAGCATTATGCACTGTGATACATACAGCTCCCTTGATGCTTTTAATGCACCATAGCCTTTAGAATATGCAAAACCCTTTTTGGCCTTTGAAGAATATGTTTAAGTTTCTCATGCATTTAATGAGAAACTGGCTGTCCTCGGTCACATTTTGCTCCTGAAGGACTAAACTCTGTTTGTATACAAGATATGGCCATTAAAAATCAGACTTAATACTGTAATGTAATTTTATTGAACATAATTTTCCAGTGTCTTTCTTCTTCAGTCACCTCTCCTTCTGCGTCAACACACCACTACACTCAGGTCTTTCACTGTTCAAAGCAGTGCAGTAGGTCTTCTTCAGACAGTTTGTCTCAGAACCTCTGATGTTCTTTTCTGAACTTCTGACACAGACTCAAAACATGTTCCTTTGACACAGATTTAATCTTAAGAAAAAGGAGAAAGCCACACGGTGCTAGATCAGGTGAATAGGGAGAGTGATCAAACAGTGTGGTTTGTTTTTGGCTTTACCGAGAGCTCAGTGCGAGCTGGTGAATTGTCTTGATGATGAATGAAACCGTTTTTTGACAGCTCTTTCTTCAGTCAATCAATCAATAGTACTTTATTTGTCCCCGAGGGGCAATTACATTTTCTCCCACTACGGGGGAGAGAGCTGCTGCCCCATGAAGAGAGCAGCAGGGGGTACAATGGGTAAGATAATTTTTTTTAAAAGCAGCCCCCAGAATTAGGCTCCTTTTAGGAAGTATAATTATGATCACATAGAAAAAAAACCCCGTAGCACAATTAGCAGACAAGTCACACGCACATTAACAAAGCAAAGTTCCAGAGAGACCTTGGTTCGTGTTGTGACATGAGATAATGACATCATGAATGCATATGTGGTATCAGTCTCGATAAGGAAGTCGGGGCTCTCTCCCCTCATATGTCCAGATGTTAAGAGTCTCATGGCATTTGCCATGGTGACATAGGTCTATAGCGTCCACTAAACCTCCAAATAAGTGTGTAGTGATAAGCGGGGGAAGGGTGAAAGCGGAGCTTCACATTCTCTATACAAGGTCTCCTCCAAGGGGGGGTTGCTCAAGGCTGGCGAAGAGAGCCAAAAAACAAAAACAAAATTCAGTCACACTTTCAGAGACAGAAATGAATTGAATCTCCTCAGTTACTCCAATTTTATTTTTTTGGTACCAGACCTCAAAGACCACCTATGAAGAGACGCCAGCACTTCCATGTCGTAACCCACACTTTGATTTAACAGAGCAATCGTCCCATGTTGTGCTGCCAGTGCCCTTCCCAACTGCTTGATTTGGAGACAAAGCTTTGCTAGGCTTTGAAGCTCAGACATTGTTTGTTCAATTTGTTGAATGTTGTCAAAAGTTTTTGATATGCACGGACATCCAGAACGTTCATTGTCTTGGATGTCCTCTCCGTCTTCACTAAATCCTTTGTGCCATTCAAACACGTGTACATGACCTGCAGTGTGCCACATCCAGTTTCAGATCAGCCCTAAAACTGGCCCTGGCTCTTGCGCAAAGTGTTGCAGACTCAAATTTGACAAATGGCTGTATACAATAACAAGTAATATGTTATGTTCGTATTTTCCACAATTAAATACATGTCAAAGTAAATTTCAATATTGCTGTATTTTTCCACATGGCTGATCTTTTTCAGAATTGTGGATGCAGTTTAAAATGCTCCTATAGAACGCACCAATCCTAGACTGCTTTGTGGGTTTATTTTTCAGCGGTATGGATGTACTGCAGTACAAAGACGTGTCCTTTGAAATGCTGGCGTCTATCTTCCCAGAGTGCCTTTCACCGTACAACGAATTCTCACAAAGGCTCAAGATAGAAGGTAAACACATGTTTGAATTATCTGTTGGTGAATGTAACATCGCTTTATCAAACACTGTTTTTGTTTCTCAGCTGTTTACAGGCCGCACTGTGACCTGCAGAGGAAAGAGATTGAGAGAATTCAGAGGGAAGAGAACATGTCTTTGCCACAGGACATAGACTACATGTCTCTGCCAGTGTCTCTGTCCTCCGAGGTCAGACAGATTCTAGACAGAGCTCGACCCAGCACTGTGAGTCTGAACATGGACAGTACATACACTGACACTCTGTAAAGCAGCACTGAAAAGATGCTTTGTGGCTTAAGATTGGAAAAAGAAAGTTGGCATCTGAACAAATCTGGCCAATTTCACAACAAAATTAACAAAATTAACCAAAAAAAAGAACAAAATATCCACATAATGAATAAAATAATCCACAAAATCAACAAAATACCAAGAAAATGAACAAAATAACAATGAAATGAAAAAAAGAAGAAAATGAATAAGGATTGTCAAAAAATCCACACAAGTGATCAGAAATTAACAAAATAATCAGAAAAATGAACACAATATTCACAAAAGGTACAAAAAAGAAGAAACAAAGGAAATTCTGAAAAAAAGAACATAAGTAACAAAACTACAAAGGAAATGAACAAATATTTAATAAATTAAATGAACAAAATAGCCGCATAAGGACTGAAGTAACAAAACGAATAGGCAAAAATACCGATAATGAAAATGAACAAAATAATCTGTGAAAACAATCAAAAATCAACAAAATAATGAGGAACATTTTGGGTCCCAGGCCTAAGTTTAGGAAAAACAACTGTAAAAACCATTTGTGTTGCTTAAATGTACTTTAGTTACTCTAATTTTTTTTTTATTTTATTTTTTCATGTTTTCAAAGAGCAGAGAATGACCTGTAAGAACGGCTTTGTTTCCTTGTTTGATGTGACGTGTATGTAGATGAACGTAAATAAATAATTTCTCTGGTTCACCTTCCAGTTGGGAGCAGCTGCACGGTTACAAGGTATTACTCCGGCTGCTATCGTCCATCTTCTCAACTACGTCCGACACACAGGACAAAAAGAGAAAAGAATGCACAGAACCCTGGCAGACCAAAAACGGATGGAGAAGAGGAGCTGTGTGCAACAAATGCATCTTAAGTCAAATC
Organism: Pseudamia nigra; assembly: GCA_029823295.1. Classification (NCBI taxonomy): domain Eukaryota; kingdom Metazoa; phylum Chordata; class Actinopteri; order Kurtiformes; family Apogonidae; genus Pseudamia; species Pseudamia nigra. The sequence goes on from JAQQAE010000901.1 coordinate 23,232, forward strand.
AAACCTCATGAAATGTCTTTATGAAAAAATAAGTTACAGCACAATATTTTAAAAAGACATGTAGCACTTTTTTGTTTTATACAGAACTCACTATAAAAAAATAAAGAAAATAAAGCTGTAATACATTTCATCCATCCATCCATTTTCTACCCCTCAATCCTCGTGAGGGTCGGGGGGGGACGACTGGAGCCTATCCCAGCTGACTTGAGCGAAGGCAGGGTACACCCTGGATGAGTCACCATTTCATTTTGAGTCATTCCTGTACAACTATTTCTACAAATTAAGCTCTTTAATTTCTGACTTGCTACCTACGTAGGAACTGTAATCCTGTTGTTAACACCACAGTGAACAGCACTAAACTCCATGTGATCTTCACGGTGTCGCTGCTGTTTAGAATAATGTGTCCGTCCAGCTCAGCAGTGCCTCTGCTGAAAAAACCAAATGGAAACTTCCACTGAGGTCGAGGTGAACCTCTTGGGGGTTCTGGGTAAACTGTGGTGTCAGCAAATGTCACCTCATTGGTGAGAATGAGAGGAGATGTCAAAGGACACTGAAAGACAAAATAAGAGGAGATTCTTTGGATGAATGGTTTATTACAGTGTGTTGGAAAAGGGGCAGTAATTAGCCCTGTTTCCACCACAGGAAGGTTCAGTGTGTTTCTACCACAGAGGCTGGGCTATAAATGTAGTACCGGGGCTTTATGTCACCTCAAACAAGTCCCTGTGTGGGATTCTCTGACGTGTGATGTTTGGAGCACTGAGAATTTACTCACAGTGCTTTATTTTAGTTATCTTCAGCACATTGCTGTGGAATTTTAGAATAAAAGCTGTGACAGCTGGAACAACAACAACAACAAAGTTTCCAGGCCTTATTGAAAATATGTTGATAATAAAATAGTGGATTTACTTGCTGCAAGAGTATAAATCAGAATATTCAAAATTACACTCCTTCCTTCCTGTACATGAAATTATGCAGTAAACAAATAGTCTTCAACAACCCAGAACATGTTCTAGGTGTTAGATTGTCCAAAGTAGACTCATTTAGCTTTGATGAGAGCTTTCATAGAGAGGGAAATATTCCCTTTTATTCTCAATTAGCTGCATTTTAATTAAACCAAAACTCTTCAGTAATTTCAGCCTTTTTTAAGAGACTCAACAGTGCTTTCATGCACAAACATGAAATAAAAAAGTCCAACTACTGAGAAGTAGCTTCAGAAAGACTCAAAATATGTAGCTTTAGCTGAGCATCCACTCATTCATATATAAAAATGTCCTATTAAAATTATTCAGTCAATTATTCAAGAAGGGAACAGCCAAAAGGAAAAGATTCAAGCATTAACCGTAAGGCTGACATAATAATCAGTATAATAATAATAATAATAATCATAATAGTCATTTTTACAGACTCTGTGTTTTCATGCAACATAAACAAAATAAAAAATGCAGCTACTGAAGGTGTGTGGCTTTCTTCTGGTGACTGGACTGGTTATTTGGATTGAAGACGTTTCGCTACCTATCCAGGGAGCTTCTTCAGTTCTAACTGGTCTAATGCAGAAATCCAGAATTCATACTGTGTGTCTCAAGACTCCAAACTTTCATCCTAAGATGTGTTAACAACTCTGATTCAATAGCCCTATTAATGCTAGTACAACCACTGTAAAAATCCATATTATGGCAAAAACCAGCTAGGTCAAAAGACAGTCTATCATTACTTTAAGAAATGAAGGTCAGTCAGTAAGTCAGTGTGAAACATCTCAAGAACTTGATAATGTGGCTACTTTGGACAATATAAAATATAAACCATGTTCTTGGTTGTTTAAGACTTTTTTGTTTACTACATGATCTCATGTTCTTTCACAGTTTGGATGTCTTCAGTATTTATGTACAATGTTAAAACAAAAGTTAAAGAAAAACCCAGAAGGAGAAGGGGTGTTCAAACTTTTAGCTGGCAGTGTACCTCTGGTGGAAACTCATCTTACAATAGTGAACACAGAATAAAGGATTACCTTAAAACTGTGACACTGGAAAAGGTATTTGGCCCCCAGGATGTAGCTTTGAGGAAGGACTAGGAGACCCTGGCGGGCCCATAGAACTCGGACGGACAGTGAGCGTGGGAGGGTGCAACCTGTGTCACATGTTTCCTGAAATATAGTAAAAATGATCATGAATAGAATCTGGGTTTTGGTGAAGATGCAAACCAAGGTTCAGAATGTTAAAAAAATATTCTGCACGTGTCATAATTCAAAGAAAATCAATCAACACAACTGCATACCTCTGTGTACTGTGAGCTGACAGGACACTTTTCAATAAGAACTCTGGTCCAGTCCGGTTGGGGACCCCAGTTCATGGCAACAACATCAGGAATGGAGAGACCCTGTAAAATGTCATAAATCTGCGAACGTAGCTCCGAACAGTTACTAGATGTGGACCTGGACAGGAAAGAGACAAATGACACTGGCATCATAGTCTTCAACACTGTCTCATTACTTTATGTACTGCCACAAACATACACTCACCGGCCCCTTCTTTAGGGACACTTGTTCACGCAGATCTTTAACACAAATATAATGTCAAATTGCATGGCAGCATTTCAGTGCATTTACAGCGACAACAGTGGATTACAGCGTTGTGTTCATGCTGCAGCACAATTGTGTTCCCCAACAAGGAAGTTTGTTAACTTTCAATTTTAAGCAGTCACAGACTGAAATCTAGCCTTCACCAAGATTAAAACAGATGCTCTTATGGACCAAACAGTAGCTCAAATCTTGGCACCACAACAACGTCAAGGCTTGACTGAATACACTGATACAAAATTTATGTAGGTTAAGTGGAAGTGGAAATTGTGTCCTAGCTGGCAAATTGAAAAAAAAAAACAGTGATGTAGGAATCTTCAGAAATGTTTCCTCCAGTTTATAATGGGTTTCAATGCATCTGTTGGTTGTCACTCTGTCATGAGTGGGCTGACTGTTTAAATTCTGTGAGTCACAGAGTGTTGGTAAACCTATTGTCTGAATCTAGACCAGTGTGGATACCATTTAATGTACATTTTTTTAATTAGTGTAAACAATCTCAGAGCAGTCACAGCTTTAGCACATAATTTCAGAGTATTTCTAGACTTCTCAATGTAGTCATGAACATTGTTTGAATTCTCCATTCATTTGTATGGGGCAAGAAAAAACCTGAATTATTAAAAATCTACAAATGATAGATTTATAAAAAGTAATAGTCATAACAAGCTCAGTAGCTTCTGCTCCTGTTCTATCACCATGAGTAGCAAGTGGACATGGAGAACAGCTTTGTCTAATGAGTCTTGATTTCCACAGTGACATTTGGATGTTATGGTAATGCAACATGAAAGCATGGACTCAATCTACCTTGCATCAACAATTAAGGCTGCCAGTGGGGTCACATTTTAGAACCTTTATTCCTAACTGTGCATTGTTTAGTATTACTGCTGGCCATGTCCACACCTTTATGACTGTGATGGCTAGGAGGGCCAAACCAGTACTAGCAAGGTATACATAATAAAGTGGCCAGTGAGTGAAAATAAAGACCCATGGGGTGAGGTCAAAAGAATTCACCTGAAAGTGCAACCACTAATGGTGTTGTGTGCAAAGAGAATGGGGGACCTTCTGCTGGGGTCTGAAGAACACTCCCCACCCAGTGACACCCCAAGCATGGTCAGCTGATCGACTGTCAAGGATCCATGAAGCGGAGTGGAGACCAGGGTTATTACACAGCAGTTAATGATCAAAACTATAACCAGTAATGACAAAAAACAGTAGTTTCCAAAAACATGAAGCAAAATCAAACAAATACTATTATGAACAGATCATTTTGGATTAAATGGATTTGCATAATATGAAAAAATATATTTTTTACATACTGCATGATGTCATGTATTCTTTAATGCTACCTTTTATACAAGATGTCTGTAGGTATCGGATGCTTAAATTGACAGTTTCTACATCATTTGGTACTAAATTTGAGACAGACATTCACAAATAACTTTAAATGCCATATACTCTTTAAAAGTGAAAAATGATTAAATTTATAAAAAGACAGATTGATTGTACTTTAATCACTTTGATGTAATGTTTAATGTTGCATAATCCAAATTAACAAAATAAGCCATGTATAAACTAAATCAACAAAAACAACAAAATCATCAAGAAATTTAACATAAATGACTAAAATATTCAAAACGGAACAAAAGTGATCAGGAAAGCAAATGAAAACAACAAAAATAATCAAAGAGAACTAAACAAAACAAAAAAACAAAATGAAAAAAAGACAACAATCCACAAACTTGTCAAAAAATGATCAAAATGTAGAAAATAAAACCTAAATAATCAATTAAGTGAAGAAAAGTTATCAAAATGTATCAAAAAGATAACAAAAATTCCATAAAATGAACCAATCCACATTTGTCAATTTTTTTTTGGGGGGGGGTACAGTAGCTCAGCGGGTTGTCATGGTTCTAACCCTGTTTGTCACACTTTACACTTCACCCACCTTGTCATGTAGGAATGTGAATAAATGTTTGGTGAAGAGGCCCTTTCTGTGGACTGACAAAAAAAAATTAAAACATTTTCAGACTTTTTAAAGACCCGCAGATGATAATGACCAAAACCAGACCATGGTTCATATTATTCATATTCTTACATATATGGTTCATAATGTGTGAGAAATATATATAAAATATAAATATATATATATTTTATATATATAGACACACACACACACACACACACCCCTGATGTAAACAGTTAACACAATAACATGTGAAAGCTCCCACGGGATGTAATGGGCCGAATGTTAACCACGAGTAGCTCAATGTCTCGGCTACGGAGATGCCTGCTCCTTAACAGTGCTGTGGCCTGGGTGTCAGGCTAACAACACTCTGGTGTGTTAGCTGGCTCCGTAGTGTTGGTATTCTTACAACTGCAGAGGCACAGGGTCCAGCTTTGTGGCGTTAGCCGGCTACGGCACTAGCTGCTAGCCGGCGGTGAAACAAGACACAGCTCAGAAACAAGACTGCCTCACCATCAGCATCTCTGAATCAGCTCAACTCCTCACTGCAGAACCCGACAGTGTGGTCCTGTGTAGCCTCTGCCATCGTAAGCTAACTCCACTCCGGAGCCGGCTATGTTGTTAGCCGTAGCGAACAAAACAGCCAGAGCTATGTTGTTAGCCATAGCTAACAACAGTAGCCATAAACACACTGGAGCTGTGCTTAGAGCCGGCAGCTCCGGTTTCTGGAGCTGTGTTTACAGTTATGGACGTGTGCAGTGCCACGGACACACTACCAAGTCATAAGCCAAGGTAAGAATACATTCTAAATCATTTTTAGAACTAATTTCATGCATTC
>JAQQAE010000902.1:0-28599 GCA_029823295.1 Pseudamia nigra
GTAGGGGTGTGTTTACATACTTTATATGGGAGTTTGTCGTGGGTCCAGAACGGATTAATTGGTTTTACATGTATCCTGTGGAAAAAGTCCATTTAGATAACGAATCATTCGGATACTGAACGTGACGCCGGAACGGATTAAATTCTTTTTCCGAGACACCACTGTACATGCTACAACTGCAGTGTCATCAGAATATTTCTGCATGTGGCATGTCGGTTTTGTATCTTTTTGTGAACATTGGCTCCTTTTCTTGATTCTTTTGTATACATTTGATGGTATTCCTGATTATTTTATTATTTTTGTTTACTTTCTTTAATTAATTTGCGAATGTTTTCTTGATTAGTAGTTTTTTTTGATGGTATTAATGATTTGATTGTTATATTTGATTTTCATTTTTGTCAATTTGTTTTTTGTTTAACTTGATTGTTTTGTTCATTTTCTTTAATTTATTTGATTATTTCATTTGTTTTGTTAATTTACTTGATTATTGTTCATTTTTAAAATTTACTTGATGATCTTGTTCACTTTCATGAATTTACTTGATTATTTTCTTGATGGTATTCTTAATGGCCCTTATTTGTTCAAATTGGTTCATTTTGCTACTTGTTTTGTTCATTTTTATTTATTTCTGTTGACTTGGTTGCTTGTTTGGCCTTTGTGTTGCTTCTTTTTGCTAATTCCTGTGGCTTTTAATGCTCATTTTATTCATTTTGTTGCTTAATTTGTTTTTTTTTGTCCATTTTCTTGACTATTTTACTCAATTTCCGTCCCCGTTGTAAACTGCAAAGGCACAACCTCGTGATTCGAGCGGAGTAAGTTAAGCGTGTGATGCTCAAATCCCCAGGATGATCTACAGATGCTCCACAATAAACACTTTAATGCAACACTGCAGTGACAATCACCATCCCTGTTGCTTGTAAAGCCATATGCTCGTTTTTTCCAGGCCCCACATCACAGGGGGACAGGACGCCATGCCGAGGTCCCATTCACACCAGTTTGTCGAATGAAAAGCTTCATGTCACCACAATCCTTAGCAACATCTCCTCTGCTGTCAGTGACCCTGACCCCATTTACAGCTTTCTCATCCTGTTTCTGCCAACGTGACCCGTGTCGACAGATCAGCAGCGTCGTCACCGCCACACGTACGCACACACATTCTTAGATCCCCCGGAGAGGTTACTGCCCAGCGTTGTTTACTGAGACTCTCACATTCACTGTCAACCTCTCTGTGTCGAGTTCTAATATGTTTTACACTGTAGGGGGGGGGGGCAACCCACACTGACAAGACGAGAGACTAATTTATGCGAGCAAACTCCCATGAATCAGGTCGAGTCTTCCTGCGGCCGCCACGCTGCGCATCACACCTCACTGAAGAAGGTCATACACAGCAGGGAAACACTGTCATGGAAAAGCACAAAGGTATTAGTTTGCAATTAGAGTTACAACACATTAAAATTTCATAATTGCTGGGCTGAATGTGAGGAGTAAATGGTTAGACCTAGTGTAACGGCTGCTCAGTCGATGACGCTGTCTGTCGGCTGGTTTATTGGGTTTATGCTGTGGATAAGATACGGTTCAATCTGACTCCACGTTCTAATTTTACTTAAGCTTTTTGTTTAGACTGAAGCGTATGATAAAAATACCCATCATCACACACAAATCTTTCTTGAAGGTCACAGTTATTATATTCTCATAGCGGAGAGCTCTGTTCATTCTTTCATTTGTACATCTGCCTGTCTGAACTTTTGCCTCTGTATCTCCGAAGTCCCTGGACTCAAACTAACCAACTGTGGATAGTCGGGGTAGGGGGAGGGGTTACTATGGCAACTGCCTCCAAATATGTGTCCACAGGGAGTGTTTTTAGTGCCTGTAGCACTCTTGATGCACATTTGAACATCCAGCATTCTTTGTAAGCCCAGGTCTTTCACCCAGACTCCTGAAACATACACCTTTGGAAATATTACTATTTTTTTTAACTCACAAAATGACAAAATGTTAGTTTAACCCATTCCATGCTCATAAGATTTTTTTGTCTGTCTGGGTTTTTGCACTTATTATGTAAGGGATGCCTTTTGAAAAAAAAAAAACAAGCAAAGATGAGGAGCTGAAAGAAACTGGAAGGAGGGGATGCATATTTCTCAGGTTTTTTTGTTTAACATTCATGTTTTTTTTTACGTGAAAGTGACCAGTTTTCAAGTGTGGCTATAAAAGGAACAATCAAAGCTGGATTCAGTGAAGTGAACATAGAAGGTGTAGAGGTGAGGTACGCAAGACCGTTCTAAGTTCAGTGTTTACATCAAAGCGCAATCATTTCAGACCCTACTGTCTTCAAGGTCAAGGTCATTTGAGATATAAGACGTGTCCTCGGGTCTATGACATATTAAAATTTGGTGCCTCTAGCTACAGTAGTTTTGGTACTCTAGTACAAAAAATTTTGCATTATTTACAAATGCTGTGACCAAATGAAATCATTGCCACAGTAACCCTTCCCCATACCCCGACGACCCACATGCCAAGTTTAGTTAGTTTAGGTCCAGGGACTTTGGAAATACACACCCTTAAGTACACATACTACAACTTTGTTTGTATAAAATAATGAGTAATCACATATGAATGAAGGAGGGAGGGATACTATGGCAACCACAACCTAATTTGTGCATAAATTAGGTTAAACATTAAAAATTGAAAATAAAAATTGGCCAATAGTATTTGTTAGATTAAACTCCAGGACACCGCTCACTCATCAAATGACCTTGACTTTGACCTTGAATATGAGTAGGGTCTGAAATCATTGCACTTTGACCTGCATGAGTTATGCTGTGACCTTCAAGAAAAAAGGTCAAGGTCATGGTTAATGTCAAGGTCATGCATCCAAAGTTCATTGTATATGAGACACGTATGTTGCATAATGCTTCATATTAATTAGGTCAACCAAATTATTTAGACGTACTGAAAACTGCAGCTCTGTAATGAATGTTTCTTAAAACGGGGTGGGGGACTTGCCATTTTACAATGAAATCCTTTATTCCTTTGCATAAATCTTACTTTGTCGGTTTTATTACCTTATTTATTTATTGTTTTTAATCTGTATTATGTGCAATCTGCTGGTGTAATGTTACTGATTGTGATGAAACAAGAGCTATTTTTTCATGCACACTAATATTCTGTCTTTTTAAGAGGTCTACGTGGCAAATGAATCTTCTGTTTACCTGCAGCTGTTCATACCCCACTTATAAACAGAGTTTAGTCAAACAGGTGGCAGATTTTCCACTGTGTGAACCCAGCCTCCCTATTTCAATCCTGAACAAGGGAAGTTTTAGATGCTGATACACATCGTGATTTTTAAAAAATAATGTTTTGAAGTAGGGACACTCTAGTGTGCATGTGTACATTGTCATTCATCGTGTATTACTACTTAAACTGTGTTAGCTGTTTGTTTGTACAGCAGGTTAAATGTGATATGAGTAAACGTGCTTTGCCTTAATTTTCCAGGTATTTCAGGTTGATGTAAAGAGGCTGAAAAGCATGACGTCACATGGAATTAAATGTCTGTTATTTTGCTAAGCCGTTTTATTTGTGAACAGCGTGAGTGATTATACTGGAGAAAAGCAACACAGATTTCATGCTCAGTTCTGTTTGGTTTTAGTTTGAGGTCTGCAGTTTCTATTCTTGTTTCAGATACGTTCATCTCTGAAGAAGAAGAAGCAGGGATGCTTTTACCGCTGCAGTTTCCTCCAGCTGCCTCGCTTTGGACTTTCATTCACCTGGAAAGAGACTGAGGTCATGTTTACACTACGCTGGAGCGCAATGTATCCCTTCTAAGGTCATGTCCCAATTTCTGCAGATAGTCTTAAAATATATCTGTGTGTTTTTTTTTTCCTTGCAGCTCTAGCCTCCAGTGTTTTATATGTTATTTATTTAACTGCAAATTGTATGTTAAGGAATTTGAAAACACAGCAAATATCAGGTTTAGTATCATAATTATAGGTTTGTGCCTGGGCTTTAACTGCAGAAACTTTATCAGGGTTGTGGGTAAATGAACGACTTCTCTCAGCACTATGTGAACACGTCACAGTCTCTATTTCTGAAACATGGGACAACGTGATTTTTGTTGAGTGTCTTCATTTTTTTTGTTAATTTTATGGATTATATGGTTCTGTTTTGCCCATCATTGTTTGAGGCCCCTGAACTAGAGCAAGTCGTTCATAAACCAGAAGGTTGGTGGTTCAATCCCTGGCTCCTCATTTTTGCAAACCAAAGTGTCCTTGAGCAACACATTGAATTCCAAGTCGCTCCGAGTGAATACTCACTGGTGGGCGAATGTGTGTGTTTGTGTGAGTGTATGGGTGAAAGGAAAGCAGTGTGAAGTACTTTGAGTGCTATGGGGGAGGGGGGGTCTCCAAGCATTCCCAGGCCAGCCGAGAGACATAGTCCTTCCAGCGCGTCCTAGGTCTGCCCCATTTGGAGTCGGTTTTGGACCCCCAGGCTCCGCCTTCAGCTGCTGCCCCAACCACACAGGAAGGCATAGTCACAATAGTTTCCTGATTCACCTGAGTCGGACCAGTTTGCCTTGAGACCCCACCCGGGGCAAATTGCCCCTGACAACTTAGCTCCTAGAATCACTCAGGCATGCAAACCCCTCCACCATGATAAGGTGGTGATTCATTTTGTTTTCGTTGTTAATTTTATTTATAATCTTATTCATTTTTGATCATTGTCTTTTGTTCATTCGTTTTTTGTTTCCTTTATTGAGTCAGTGCTAATTTTGTTAATTTAATGTTGATGTTTTGTGAATGCTCTTAGCTGGTGTTCTCAACATTAAATCAAAATGAACAAACAATACAGTACTGTTTTCATTTACATGGGAGAAACACGCCTTGAGTCGTTTAATGGTTCACTGTGTAAGATTTAGGTGGATTTAAAAGAATCTGATTGCACAAATTAAATATAATATTCATAATTATGTTCTCATTAGTGTATAATTACACTAATGAAAACACATTACACTGATCAGCCATTTATATCTACAAATAAACTCCCCTTCAGAGTCCATCATATTGCACCACTGTGTCTCCACCGTAGCTCAGAATGGACCTAACGCCCGCTCATCTAAAAAAAGCCCAGAATCAAAGGGCGTGAACCATAGACACGTATCCATAAACACCACTCTGGTCACTGGATCATAACTTCAAGACGTCCCCAAACTGGTCCGGTGAAAAATGATTGAACACATATTGTTCAGGTAAACGAGAAAAAGCAGGTTGTCTGGCTACAAAGTGTTAAAGATCCCGTATCTTAACACTTACATTTATATCTGTACTCCTGATATGTGTCTTATTAAAGATTTCTATAAGGTTGATGACAAAATAGTGTTTTGATTTTTCCTTGTTTTTCTGACTCTGTCACACATATTTTGCTGTGAGGTGTGAGGCAGCTCCTCAGGTCATTCCCACTGTGAATTCGGATCATAATCTGACACAAAAATACTGTAAACTCAGAATAAAGCACTTTTCAAGGTCAATTTTATTAAACAAACAAAAAAAGTAAGAAATATTGTCAGTTGTCTCATGCAGGCACAGCTAATTTTGACTTCACCGTCCTTGGTTGGTTGAAAAATTCTATTTTTCATTTAAGTCATTTTCACATCTAATAGTCCTCTTTTTCTCTTTTCTTCTCCTGAACTGCCACTTCTTCTAAGCATGTCATATATTTTTATATGTTGTTGGTGGCGTTTTTTCACCTTTGTTGTTCTACTGTACGGGTGAGTCCTACAGCCTCCATTTTTCTGCTCATTAGTGTGAAAACTTTCCAGCAGTCATGATACATTTTCATTTCACCATATTTCTACCAGAGCTTTAACCTCGTCCTCAATCCACATCTGACCACAAGCTATTTCTTTGTTTTTACCCACACTGCCCTGCGTTGTAGTCCACTTCAGACTGCATATCCTCAGCTCCCCAAGCGAGCCAGAAGAAATCAAACTAGAGTTCAGTTAACAGAACTGTCGTCGATGCACCCTGTGAATCCTGTTGGCTCATCAGGGCAGAACTAAGGCATTCTGGCTTGACTGTGATCGGTGGGACCTGTGATGTCACAAGTTACAAAAATTCAAAGCTATGAATCATTTGTGTGGATACGTGGAACTTTATTGATACCGGATAAAAAAAGGATGTTGAAAATAAAAGATTAAAGTGGGTGAAATGTCTTCATTCTGGCCTGTTGGAGGCAGTGTGGATGAAGGATCCAGTCCTACAGTGAAGTAACGTTAGTCGCCTCCGCAGCTGCTCCTCTGTCGGGACAGAATGGGATGAAGAGGACGGTCTACGTTGTCCATGCCATGATGTCTTCCATCTGTCCACCACAGCTTCTCTCCGAACACTCGTCCGTCCAGCTGTCCGTCATCGTTCTGTCTGATGGGGTCTCTCCGGTAGACCACAGCACTGGTTGGCAGCATCAACGATGTCCCTTTCGATCGGGTGCAACTGTGTTCTGGGACCGTGTTGTTGTCCAGACGTACACCTAGATATTTGTATGTCAGCACCACCTCAACGTCCACTCAATGCTGAATGAGCTACTGTATCTGCACCTAAAACAACTCACTATAATTGGTTGACAAATGTAAACATTACAAGGTATGTCTACTAAATAATAAGACTGGGCTGATGAGGATAAAACGTGTTTCACATTCACACTGTTTTACATATAGAGGCTGACGTACACTGTGCGACCGTTTCGGCTGCAAACTCACTCGAATCCAACGCACGCTGTGCGTCCTGATGCCACACATGATTGATTTTTAAATCTCTTTTTTTTCTCTTCCCTTTCGAGCACCAGCCAGCACATCTCTCTCGCTCTCTCTCGCTCTCTACATATGCCTGCCCCTTATGCGAGGAAATATTTAAACTTGTAGCCAAATCCAACATATTGGCTCCAGTATGTGATATGTCTGTAATGTCTAGCGCTTTCGTTGTGATTTCACTTGCTGTTTCCAGTAATGAAAAAAACAGAGAAAACGCACAGCAAACGCCTGGAAATCAAATACATTTGAAATTGGTACGAGACATGATTTGCGTCTCTGGCTGCTTGAACGTGTCATAAAACAGCAGCAGTATCAGGCACAATGGCTGCAATCACTTGCTAATGTTGGGGGTGTGCACAGCTGGACCGGGTCTGAAATTCCACAGTGTACGCCGGCCTCTAAAGGCTGGGAATTCACACACAACTGCTGGAAGTTTTCTTTAGTCACTGCTAGCTACTGATTGAAGCGCATGTGTTTCCAGTAAGGAACCAAAAAATGATTTGTTTAAAAGTTGAGCAACACATTAACATGATTTTTTTGGTGAAATTGAACAAAACAGCTGCTGTATCTTTTTGTCCATTAACTGAGGTGTGTGAGGAACACTGTATGCCATGTACATGTGTGTTTGAATGGAACAAAAGATTTAGTGAGGGCAGAGAGGATGTGCACGACGAGTGGACTAATCCGTCAAAAATGATCAACGACTCAGTATAAGAATAAGTATAACCGACAGATCTGAAGACCTGCTGCCCTGCTGTGATCAGTGAAGACCTGAGTGCAGCCGTGTGTTAATGCACTGAAAAAATGTCTATGTTCAACAAATTAGTCTAATTTTTTAATAGCCAAACCTTTTAAATTATTAAAGAAAAAAAAACAAAAATGAACATAAATTGACCAAAATTATCAGTAAAATGAACAAACATGAATAAAATGAACAGAACTGAACAAAATATTATTTTTAAAAAACTATACGATTGGGTGACCAAATGAAAACGGCTCCCGTGACCCTCCTCGGTTCCTGAAGAGGTTGAACAAATCCTTACCAAAATGCTGCATATTTCACCTCTGCATGTGTTACTTGGGCGATTTAATTTTTTTTTTTTTTTAAAGTTTGACACCGGCCGGAGGAAAACGATGTCATCCAGACCTGTGTGGCTGTAGGTGTGATCTCACCCCACACTGGCACCTTCACCACTTTCTTACTGTTTGTTTGTTAGTGGGTCTTTTTTAGGAACAGGGTTCTTCTTCCCGTCGGGTGGGAACCTGTTGACCTGTCAGTGTCTGATCATCAGAGCACACGAGAGGACGCCATGACACGGTACAGCACCAATATTTCTTTTAATTATTGTTAAGTCTTCATTTTACCAGGAAAAATCCTCATCTGGCGTGGGACAGAAGAGCAGCACAGACACGGCAACCAGCTCCATTCACACACTAAAACTGCATTCATTACAATATCAAAATGCTAAGGAGACCAAAATTAAAATAAAATCAAATTCAAACCTGGTGAATTTATTTTTTTAAGCCACGGTATATGCTCATGTGGAGTATATTTTAAGTAAAAGTATACATATTTTCCTGACTGGATTTGAAACCAGAGCCATAAATAGTCAAAAAGTGACAAAAATGTAAATGTTGCCATCAAAGTGGACAAAATATCCTGGAAATCAACAAAACAATCCAGACTAAAGGCAGGTTTTTGCATGTGCCATATTGCTTTCATTCCCTTTTTTAATTATAGTTCTTACATGTCCCTAGATTGCAGATTTTAATTTCAGCTCAAGATACAAGATGCTTAATTCCACCAGGTATGTGCTCTTTGTTTTCAGCCCTGCACCAAACATGCAGCTTCAGTATGTGCGACTTTGAATTCAGATGAGCTGCTGCTGACCACACCCACTTCCTGTCTGTACCATGGATTCCATCATGTACCTGCCATGTCCAGTTCAATTGACCATATTCTGATCTGAACCTTGTCCTGCATGGCGTCCACTACACTACCCCACAAAGGCAAACTGAGAGCAACGAGGTGACATTAAATTTATAGTAGGGTTGTCAAAAAATTAAACATTTTTATTTGATTAATGACAGGGTCACTGGATTCATTTTGATTAATCACGATTAATACCCATTTGTTGTTTTTCATTTTGTGGGAACAAAAACACTCGTGATAGGTGATATAAACAAAACTAAAATGACTTATTTTACATTAAAAAGTGTATTTTTTTCTAATTTAAACTTGTGTAACTAAAGTAAATTCCACCTGCTTTGTAGAACTTAACAGAACCTCTGGAATGTTCTGCTGAAATGTTTTTGCTTTTTTACACTTGGTTCATTGTTTTCATCAGTAACTAAAGTAATTTGTTTCAAAAATGTGTAAAGACTTATACTTTTACATTTAAATTGACTTTGAAGCAGTAAATACTAAAGAAGTTGGCAGCGACGTGGGTCAAATATAACAAGATTTCATCATTTTTTCCTTGATATGAGTTATTGTGAATTAATAGCATTGAAATTATTCTAATTAATCATGCAAATGGTTTAAACCTGATTAACGTGTTAATTATGACAGCCCTAATTTATAGTAATGGCATAATCAATACAATAAACCAGTGTGTATTTTGACTTAAAATGACCAAAATAATCAGGAAAAAAAGCAATGTGAGAAACAACAGGTAAAAAATTATAAAGAAAATGAATAAAATTGAACAAGATCAGAAGTAAATGAACAAAATAATAATGTTTTTATCTGTTCGTCCATCCATCCAGGTCCATTTATCTGTGTTTTTATCACCTGAGTGAGACTTGATACTTTAACATTACTTTTCAGAGCCTCTACTTCAACAGTGGAAAAATACATGAAACTTCGATGATGGCTTTAACTGAACTGCAGTGACATGGAAAGGTTTAAGGAAGTGTCTGTTCTTCCCTCTTCATAGTGCACGTGTTGCCAGGCGTGCGGATTCACCAGTGACTAGACTTCAGACACATTCAGTTCACTCAGATTATCTCCATTTCACAAACGGTCAGACTACACGAACTGTCTCTGCTGATGTAGATCAGTCATGTTAAAAAGGGACAATACTTATTTTCTATTACATACTTTTTTTAAAAATCAGTTTTGACTTTAACAGTAAAGAGTTGTTGTTTGTACATTTTTTCACTGACATTCATGTGACTCAGTTTGCAAATAGGATGCTAAATACTTTTAAAGGAAATGCAAATTTAAATGTTATGGAAATTTTGGGTCCTTAAAACCTGTTTTAAATAAATACTTAGATGATAGTTGGGTTAATTTTTGTTCAGCGTTGGATTTTTTAAATTCATTTTGTTTAAGGTTTTGTTCATTTCTGTGTTTCCCCGGGTTGTTTTCTTCATTTTTGTTCATGTTTGTGGATTAGTTCATCCTTTGTTCATTTTTTTATGGATTATTCTTGTGTTCAAATGTTCTAACTTTTCAGGCGATATCTCCAACTAAAAATGTCTGCCGAATCCTGCGCCCTTGAGCAAATAAATTTACTTCAGTAAACTTTTTTTGAAGATCAGATCACTGTGTACTACTGGAAAACGCTGACATTTGAATCGTCTGCAGTTTCAGCCAAGTTAAATGAGACGAGCAACGTCGAAAGCAGCCTGACGACGTACAACCCATAGACCGGTTTTCTATTGTCCAGCATGAAATAACAGAACAAATCCGGGGTGGGGGGGGCAAAATGAAACAAGAACATGCAAATGAAAGAAACAGGCCAGTTTGAACAGACACAAGGAGAACACAAACCATAATGTATCCGTCGTGAGTCACAACGGGCCTGCAGTCATTACAGACAGTAGTGGAGGCAGCAATTGGTGTCAAATGCTGTTTACTTGCTATTTCCACATAAAGTGACATTTTCAGAGTGGGTTCAAGAGTGAACAAACATCAGTGTGGCATTTGAGATAATTGGCATCAGGGACGCTGACGCTGCGCTGAACTTGCCTTTGTTTTACTCGTCAACACCCATGAAAAATGACTTATTTCCATCAATGTCAGACTTAGCAGCTGCCTCTTTAAAACAAAACTGGTCTCTTTTAACCCTCAAACAAAACACTGTCTAGACCTGAAGGTTTTAAGTCTTTAAACTGCCTTATATAGTGCCTTAAAATAAACATTTTAAAGACATAAAAATGACTAATAATTCTTTCTCTTTCCTGTGACTGTAGCGTATGTAAATAGGCTTACTGTACTCACAATATAAGAAATGAACTCTTATATTATGCAATCTCATTATGTCATCTGATCTCACGAAATTAGAGCTTACAATCCCTACACTAATCGGCACTGCTTGTCGCCTGACGTTTGAGTGGGAGTGGATGTTAAAATCTCAATTCATTTAACACAGTTTCTGCTCTGGTAGGTTTTTTTTTTCCTCCCCTTTAGGACACATCACCAGCGGTGATGGTGGGGTTGCCCGTGACTACCATGCACCCTCATCTAAGGAAGGCCTCCAGGTCGACCAATCAAGTGGCACTAGGGTATACAGATGTTTTAGGAGAGGCATCACTTCCTGCATCCTGTGATGCACAGAGTTCCAGGAAGTAGCATTGGTGATTGGTTGGATGTGTAAAGTGCAAGACTGAGCTACATTTAAGGTCCTGGTATCCTGGACTACCACAGCCAGCGCTGCCCTAAAGCCAAACAAAACCTTTGAGGAAATCTACTAAAACTGTGATGATTAAATGTTGTAACAGAGCCACAATTTATTCACTATTTACTAGTTACTTGTTCGTTGAAGATGGCACGACTGAGTGGGTGCACTGAAGAAAAGCCACGACACCATCAGTGAAAGGCCCACGTAAACAGAGACAGTATAGGAATAGACGACTGGAGCCAGGTCCTGGGTATGTTGTTATCTAATTGCAGTAAGTCGTCACTGCTGCGAGACGTGTCCTTCACCACTGTTTCCAAAAGTGGCATTTGACACAACGTGAGATTCCCCTGGACCAGATCCAGCTTAGCTCTCTATCAGCAGGGAGCTCAGCTAAGTTGCTCTGCATCAACTGAGTGAATGGCTACAATGGGAAGAGGTGACAGTCTCTCTCTTTTTTTTTTAAATCTTTCCCCCAAAATGCTGCTCTTTAACAACACTCAAATTCATTCAGCCCTCTACTTTTTCTTTCATTTATTGCATATGCACTGCTTTATTTGGGTCTTCATTTGCTGGATCAATTTTGGATTGATATGGACACAGAGGTCCTTCTGGACACGAAGCAAAGGAAATGTGGAGTTTACCAACCGATCCCACTGGACCTGAGAAGGACCGTGTGGCTGCAGGGCTGGCGCCGGAGAAAAGGTAGAAGATTCAGAGGAACATCACTACCACGCTATCAGACTGTTCAACAGGGATCAGAACATCCCATACAAATATACCATGCATTCAATCAACACAGCAAATGACTTTATTCAGTGTTACATTACTGCTAATTTAATAAAATGCTAATCAATAAAGCAACACGTGGAACTGCACTGTAACAAGACAGATGGCATATAAAAGATGGACAAAGCCTCTGTGTCTGTGTCCGCTGTCTCGTTGGCATGTCTGGAACCAACGTGGATTCAATGACATGGTGGAGACTTTTGGCTCAGATGCCTGTCAATCAAGGTGTCATTGACCTTAATCATGCACAAATCATCTAGTTATCTAAAAATTCGCCCACTTTACAATGTTCACAGAGATGGAAGTAAACTATCGAGACCAAAAGTGATGTTTGTACCAGGCTGTTAAAATGTGTATTTCTGCTCTGAACTTGGTCATTTTAACATGGTGTCTATAGGGATTGAACATAGACTGTATGGGATTGACTCACTTTTACATCCAGCCCCCAGTGGACACTGACGGTACTGCATTTTTTATATTCCCGCATTAAATTCACTGCTCAGCCACAGATGTTGCTGCTTGGCTGTAAAATGACAGAACATAGAAATAACTTTAACTAATATCTATAAACTTTGCTACGAAGCATTTTTCAAATGCAGAACACTCACTGGGACGGACTTCAATCTTTCTTCTAGTCTTGTAGGTTTAAATGAAGCATCAACCTCTGTGGTTGAACGTTAAAACTGCAGTACTGTCAGTGTCCACCAGAGGGTGAATCCAAAAGCAAGTCAATCCCCAGTCGTGTGTTAAAACATCCACATTTCGAGCAGAAATACACACCCTTGCAACCTGGTACAAACTTTATAGATTACGGCGAACTCTTTGCACATTGTGCGGGGTGGGAATTTTTAAATAACATGCCGTTTAAGTGATCCAGACTCTGATGTTTGTGCATTATTAAAGGCACAGATTCTTTGATTGACAGCTGAGCCTGAGCCAGCGCCTTCAGCTTTGCATTGAAGTCACCTTAGCTCCACTTACACTTCACCCCAAGTCCACATTTGAATTAGAGTGAGCAGGCAGTGTTGACAACATGGTTCTTAAGAAGCCTATGGATGACATGACTGATGGCTGGCTCATCTTTAATATACATTCTGTGTTTAAAGAAAGTTAAGGTTGATTCAAATCAGATTGATGGTGTAGAATTAAAATCTCCTACTATAACTGATATTTGGGGGCACAGTCAAAAACTCTGAGTGTCTGTCCAAATGTTTGACACTGCATCTATAAAGTCCCTGGACCCAAACTAACCAGGCAACCATCACCTAGTTTGCATATTAACTAAGTAATTAGGTGATTAAAACATTTTTTTACCTATAGAACCAAAATTACTATAGCCCTAGCCACCAAATTTTATTATGCGATAGATTAGACTCCAGGGCACCTCTCATGCATCAAATGACCTTTGACCTACATACATTTCTAGCTATGGAGTCAGGTTGAAAATGTCACACACCACTAAGTTATTGATTATGCTGAGTCCAAATATGCTGCAACCTTCAAGGAAAAAAAGTCAAGGTCATGATCAATTTCAAAACCTGGCGGAGGATTTACTGTTTCACGGCTTTGTGTTTAAAGGCGATGGAAGCAAGTATATAATGCAAACAACTGCTCCATTTTATAAAGTGTGATGTAACAGTCTGACATATTCTAAAGCTGTGCTTGTTTAAGGCCTGTTAAACTTTCATTACGTTGCACTTACTTTACTCGAATCACTCAGTCCTAATATACTGCTGATCTCAGAGTCCAAAATACTGTGCATTAAGAGGGAAATTCTTGTTCTGTATGTAGCTCATTAATACAGTAATATGAGGATGACTATTAACCAGTAACAAAAAAGAATGGCAAGAACAGCATGTTGTAGTGGGGAAATACAACAATCGGATGTAATAAAGTGTAATATTGCGCACACTATTACAGTGTCGTTCACATGTGTAGCATAATCTCAACATGTTCCAGATACAGTAAGTGAAATGTCATGTTTGGGGAGAAACAGGAAAACAAGGGTGATCGGTTTTGGCTTCACAACTTGGAGAATCAAGGCTCTACACTCAAGGGCACCATCATATCACCAAAAGGGAAGTGCCGTCCAAGGAGACTGACGGCGAGCCAAGAGAGTTCAACGTGACGATGCAGATACAGAGACACACACATCATTTCAGCTGGCCTTGGTAATGCGCTGAGGGTCTGTGTGGTCCGGAATGCTTACACTTGAGCAGGTTATTATAATTTCCATATGCCCTCTAATCATTGTCCCTCACTCCCACTCAAAAGACATCTTTTGGTACGAGCACCATGAGGCTGGCATGTTAATGAACGTGGAATAAACAAGCAACCAACAAACAGGGGAGTCATTATTATGAATTATTAGGCGGAATTTATGCAGTGTTGTTTTTAATGACATATAACCTTGAGGCTGTCCGCGCTCGCTCTCTCTATTCCCAATTGCACACACACACACACACACACACACACGCACGCACGCACAATTTGTAGACAGGGCAATGCTCCTGACAGCTTATCAGGGGAGGAATTCATGGGTCCTTGGACATCTAAAATGCATCGCAGCGATATCACATTAAAAGAATTAACCCGTTCACGACTCTGCGATGAAAACATGAACAATAACTGGGTCCGGAAGGCATTCGATGTGCGAGGCAGAAGATTCTTCGCTTCTTCTGCTGTGTTTGATCCCACACAGCGATGGTTTTCCTGCTGTTAGATTTGGCTGTAGTTTTTTTTTTTTTTTTGGTTTGAGCAACAGGTGTCAAGGAGGACTTGGCTTTCATATGTGGAGGATTGCTTTCAGGAGTCCAACTGTGAGAACCCAGCTGGTCTTTGATCACTGATTCATTCTGATCCAGAGCTGAAGAATAATCAGTGTTCTCGAAACGGGACACGGGTCTGAGGAGACGAACATGTCTGTCGGTTTTAAGGATCCAGTTCGCCGTGTGTCAGTGGAAGGAACGTCAAACACCCAGTCCAGACTGGTTCTTTTAGAAATTAATGAAAAGAAAAAAAAAGAAGAAAAAAAAAGCAAAAAAAAAAAGAAACAAAAGAAGAAAAAAAAGAAGAAAAAAAGAAACAAAAGAAGAAAAAAAGAAAAAAAAGAAAAAAAAGGAAAAAAAAATGCATTTCCATTATGATGATTTTGGGTCTGGGCTTGGGACTGCTGTGAGGCAGATCTGCTCCCTTAATACATAATCAGTCAGTCTCGTTTCTTTTTAGAAAATAATTGCAACAAATTAGTCTGTCACTGATCAGTGATTAAATGTTCACTGGGTGTTTTTGATGCAACCCATAATTACTGTAGATGTTGTGTTCACAGAGACGTCAGTGTATGTCACGTATTTATTCGCTTTATTAGAATTTTGCTTGAATAAAGGGTGACGTCCAGTGGTAGGCAGAGTAAACAGAAACAGTACTCAAGTAAATGTACTGTTACTTCAAAAGCCCCAAGTAGAGTACTCATAAAAATAAGTACTTGAGTAAGAGTGAAAATGTGAGACATAAAATACTACTCAAGTTGTGAGTAACTTCATAAAATACCTCGTATACAGAACGGGCACATGAATGACGTTGATGAAGTGACATATTAAGAATCAGAAAATGTAAAAACACATGATGTTAAATACTATTCACTGTAAAAAAAAAAAAAAAGATTAAAATGAGCCCAAGCTGTACTCATTGGAAGATTGATTGCTTTTTTTGATAATTTTCTTGCTTTTGGTTCAATTGAAGTGGTTGTTTTGCTCATTTTTTTTCTCATCTTGTTATGTAGGTGTTGATTTTTTTTTTCTTCATTTTTTGGTTATTTCATTAACTTTTATTAATTTACATGATTATTCTTTCTGCACTTTTGGTCATTTTGCTGTTTATTTTACTAATCTATAATTTATTTTGTGTTTTTTTGCTAATTTAATTGATTATTTTTTCATTAATGTTAATTTACTTGATTATGTTGTTCATTATGTTCTCATTTGTTGTGTATTTGTTTTTTTCATTTTTTGGTTATTTCATACACTTTTATTAATTTACTTGATTGTTCTTTCTGCACTTTTGGTCATTTTGTTGTGTATATTATTCATCTATAATTTATTTTGTTTATTTGTGTTTACTTTTTTGCTAATGTACTTGATTATATTGTTCATTATTGTTAATTCACTTTATTTTTTCATTCTAGTTAATTTACTTGATTATTTTTTCATTATTATGAATTTACTTTATTATTTTTCATTATTGTTAATTTACTTTATTTTGTCCATAATTGTTAACTTACTTTATTATTTCTTCATTAGTGTTAATTTACTTTATTATTTTTCATTGTTGTTAATTTACTTTATTATTTTGTTCATTATTGTTAATTTACATGATTATATTTTCATTATTGTTAACTTACTTTATTATTTCTTGATTATTGTTAATTTACTTTATTATTTTTCATTATTGTTAATTTACTTTATTATTGTTTCATTATTGTTAATTAACTTTATTATTTTGTTCATTATTATTCATTTACTTCCTTATTTTGTTCATTATTGATAATTTACTTCCTTATTTTGTTCATTCTTTTTAATTTACTTGATTAGTTTGTTCATTATGTTCTCAGTTGTTGGACCTCATGTTTTCTTTCATTTGGTAAAAGTACTTTTCTCATCATAAATATAATCGAGCAAGAGTAAAAATTGTTCTGCAAAATAACTCCTCTCAGAAGTACATTTCTTGGAAAACATTACTCAGGTACATGTAACTGTACCCGCTCTGGTCATGTCGTAGCCTAATCTGCAAATCACTTGCCACAGAAAACTGAGGAATATTTGCAGTCACTTAAATGTTTTGTTTCAAACGTGTCAAGCTTATTAGTGGCGCAGTAGTTAAAATAATTTTACTACAGTCAGAACTCCTTGCAAGTTCAACCCTGTGTGCAGTTCCAGCAGAATTTTTGGCCTCTTCCAACATCAAAGCGTGTGTTTCGGTGCCAGCTGGACGGCGGCGGCGCTGGTGCAACTGGCTGATTGTGTCTATGCGTGTATGTGTGTGTGGACGAGTAGGAGACTTGGACTGAGGCCCAGCCCTTGGCATATTTATGTAGATAAACACATCTTAAAACGTCTTTTTTGCTGGATGCTGTGACGTCCATCCAGGAGAAGACGGGTGGTTTTCCACCGTGGACCGTCCACTGAAGGACACGATTGTCTAAGGGTTAAATTGTTTGGACGGGTTAAGTGGGATTTTTGAGGACGGCACTCCCTGTACCTAGTGGGTACGGATCTGAGCTTTGTGGGCGAGTCTGGCCCTGAAACGTTTAGCACCTAAGATTTATAATCTGAAAGTAATGAGCTGCTCTTATCTCACCATTTTTGCATGGTCCTCAGTATTAGTCAGATCACAGCAGGTACTGTACTGGCTGCACTGTTATCTACACCAGTGACAAAGAAAAGTTGAGAAAAAAAAAGAGAATACTGTTAGGACTTTTCGCTGATGTTTTTCTCACCTCTGAAATTACTTAATGATGCTCTACCTGTTCACAATATGGTGTGATGTAAAACGGTCCATATGGTAGGAATGTAGAGTATGTTCTGTTTTTTGGGAAGTAGACAACTTCATGGGCAGGTTTTTACAGGACAGCTGGCGTTGCCCATCAAGACACTGAAGCAGCTGGGACTCCTGGTGGCAACCAAATACGCTAATTAAAAATACAGATTTTGAAAGGCTATCATTTCAACGAGATGTGAGTCATTATGCAACATTTAATGATCCCAGAGAACACATTAAGCCACAAAACCAGAATTTGGGCAAAGCACACAGTGGGGTGATCAGTTTTTGTTAGTTTTGGCTAAATATTTGTTAAAGCTGATGAACTCGGTTTAGATAGATAGATAGATAGATAGATAGATAGATAGATAGATAGTTTGTTTTCAGTCTCATTCCTCTTTTCATATATATTGTATACATATTTATACCTTTGGAAGAAACTGATCAATAATGTTCTTAGCAGAGATACGCTTTACCTATCAAGAATAAATCACAATATCAAAATCATTTCATGAGAAATGTGGTCATTTCTTATCATGTCATACTGTTTAACATCTGTCATCTGTCTTATTGTTTTATTATTTTACTCTGGTCTATTGATTATTTCACCCCTGTACAGTGAGATGGTCCATGATGGAGGCCTGATGAAGATTTATGACCCTATTTGACCACAGCGGGGTGCTCTGATGAAATTATCATCACCTTCCATTATGAAACTCAACCAACCTCAGCAGGACTGGGGTGAAACCAGGCGTCCCTTTTGTTTTGGGATTGCATACATGAATGGTGATTCTGATCAGGCAGTGAAAATGTGAGGAGGATGAGGAATGTTAGCAAAGTGCATTTAATATCAGTCGTCAATATGTAGCCTTGCAATGTACGGATTGAATTATGCGTATACTTTATCCCCAAGTTCATAGTCACTTATGTTTCTGAATGAGTTAATTCTGGTTGTTTGTTCTTTGACTTTACAGGGATTTTGCAGCCTCATTTTAAAGCATAAAACTCAGAACACAACACGACTATCTCTAAGGTTTTCAAATGTAAGTGCAGCAAAGTCTGATGTTGCTTCAAAGACCAGCGATAAAAAAGTAAAGGAACTGAGACGTAGTCAGTGTACTTCTATTGAAGCCCGACATCACTCCCGGCATGAGCCTTTCACACAAAGAAGGTGATCCTTCCAGCTGTCGCTGAATAAGACTGTAATTACCTGGCACAACTAACGCACGGGAGCCTTCGCTCCAAGCACTATATCCTGTTCAATTTATTCATAAATGTGATTGCTTTGCATGTTTACACAAGTTGTACATGCATTAAGCAAAGGACTTCTTTTGACCAACACTGACATTTCATTTACATCATTTTATTGTCACTATAAAAACGCTGTAGACAGATATTTGACACATGTGTAACCTGCCTGACACAGTTCAGCAAATTGTAGAATTAGCTACACGATTGTATAAGCTGCTGTTTGTGGACGTGCTGCAGCAGGAAGCTGAAATGGCTGCAGCCACACAGCTGGGCCCGCTGGTGGTCAGATATATTTAAGTAGCTCGGGCAGCAATCAAGCAGCTGCAGACAAACCAATACACACAACGGATGAAGGGCTGGCAGTCCCCTGTTTCTGATTCACAGTCTGTTGCTGTAGAATCATCCATCCAGCAAATCTGTTCCCTCCCTAATTAAGTTGAAAAGGGGGAGTGAGAGGGTCATTAAGCACTTATTTATTTGGCAAACCACTGGTACAGAACGGCAATCGTATTCTTCTCTCCAGGTCATATAATTGGTCTGAACAATGATAAGCTTAGTGTCATGCAGAGTGATGGCCAAGGGCACATGGGGGGTGCTGTAAATTGTACTATGTCTGTGGCACACAAACTTTGATCATTGCCTCCTCAGCAGGGAAGAGCGCTGATAAATACCCGAGTTGACCTCAGAACTGCCGACTGCATTTCGGGAGCTGTCGTTGAAGTCAGCGTTCATATAATACTTTATTGCTGGAAATGAAAGGAGGATAGGTGTCCTGTGAAAAGTGGCGGGAACAAGTGCGATTACATCACAAACAAGAAGAAAGAGGAGAGGATTCAATTTGGGGAGAAGTGTATCACACAGGCAGAGTGGCCCTTGTGCTTGTCAGAGATTGGGAGAGCGGGGCGTTAATCACCGCACGCAGCCGGCATCTCCAGGGCTCAGCTTCGGCTGTTGGAGCGTTCCACCAACTGAAATACAGTCGATGTCAACGAAAAGGTCAATGACATTGTTAGGGAGCCCTGTGAGGACGCTGAACAGGTGCTCTTTATTTGACAAATATAAACTATAAGACACGACTCTCCTCTACACTTTGCTCACAAAACCATCACTAAGTCCTTGAGGTCGGAACGTCTGAAATTGACTGCTCTTAAAAAAGATCATAACCACTAGAATTCACTGCCGTTTCTAGAAAGACATAATAGCATAATGGATTTTAGCTTCTTTTTTGTATGCATCAGCATATTAGATGAGCAGCCATAAGACGGTGTCCACAGAGAGTCTGCCAGGTATGTGTGGATCTGCTGAAATATCAATACTGCCCATCCCAACATTTCCTGCTCCAGAAATGATTCTCATATTAGCAGTTTGATATTTTAAACTCAGTTCAAATGAGTTTCCCATTTTTTAAACTGCAAAAGATGTGAATGATGATGCAAGTTAAATAAATTCACAATGATGGGAATAAATATGTGAGGCTCAGGGTTGATGTGGAATTAGGTTTGTGCTCTTCGGATGCTTTATGTGTGTGTTTAATGACACTTATCCATCCCTTTTTTAATGATTTGCTTTATAAGCATCTGTAAGTATTGTGAACAGCGATAAGACCCTGGGTTTTATTTTGTAATTAGAGGTGTTGCATTTTATGTCAGTTTACTGGCTACATTTTACTGTGACTAAGTACTAGCCTTGCCTTGGTACAGCTCATTATCATTTAGCATAAATACTTAATTTTCATTAAAATTAGATAATTACCAGGCTTCCCTGGTGTTGGAGCTTGCTAGGGCATGCTGCTAAAACGGCAGGGAACATAAAACAGAACATGCACTGAAAAACCTCTAATTTCAATCCTGCAGACTGAATGTTTTCTGTCTAGGAAGCTAAACTGATCTGTTGAATGTCCAACAAGTGATCACCACCGCTGCTGAAAGGAACCACCCAAAGTATGGAGAACTGAAATCATACGGTAAATTATAGTGACAGTGGCTTGTGCAACGTGGATTTGTGTCTTTAAGACCAGCTGACACTCGAGCGCAGTATATTGCATAGAAATTTCACTCCTACATTCAATGCAACTCAGATGGGTGCTGCTCCCAGCTGTCTCTGCAGAGCACTGATGTGCTTTTGGTCCACAACAAAAGGATGCATAGCATGAAAGAAAGGCACGGTTCCACACGGATCTGCAGCCTCCAGCTGGTGACTGTCGCATTAAAGCAAGACACAACACATGCACACAGCACACTGTCGTTTTACATCAGCGCAGAAGAATTTAGTTTCTGTTTGCGTTTCCAGAATGCATATACGTAGAAATACTCCTCTGGAGGAAATGGGGAAAGGGGGGCCAGGGGAGTATTGTAATAAATATTTGCTGAATAACCAACATCCAAACGAAATCCAAACATGACGCAACTAACAGTATTTAATAACAAAAGCATTTTCCTTGTATATGCGGTCTTATCAGGTAACTTTGGTGTTACGTCATTTAAACATGCATTTTTTTCCAGCATGTACTGATTTGGTATTAAAGGTTCATTTTGGATTAATTGCAGGTGCTGCGACTGCCTGGATCGATGACAGTGCTTTACGCCGGTACCGTGACATTACAACAGAAAACAGCGATTTTTGAAGTACACAGCCCCGTAGGATCAATGTGCAGCGTCATCATTACAAAGATGAAGAACTAACAGCGGTGACTTCCGTGGAGGACTGCGGGAGTGCTGCAATCACCTCTGATTGGGCGAGACGTGGAGATGAGAAGGATGTCGGCCATTCTGATATTTAAGGGGGTCAAGTGCCATCGATCGTCTGCGTCCACGGAGACACTGACCTGTCATCGATAAGATGGATTAAGCTCTCGGTGCCAGCACATATTTCTTCACTGCCCATCATATCCTCGCATCTTGTCTGCAGCGTCCACTCTATGACTCACTTTCCCGTGAGTTCTCTTTGTGGGTCCACTGCTCCGGTGCCATAAACTGCTCACTGAAAGAAGTACGTACAGTATGTGAGGAATCACTCAGACCTTTTCTACACAAGTCAGTATATTTCAGCACATACAACCAAAACACTAGCTTACATTTTGAGTAAATTATGCATTTACACTTAGTTACATATTTTTTTTTAAATTAATCTTCTGTATGTTCAACCCCTTCTTGCATGAATTACTAAAAAATTGGGGATGTGACATTTTCAGCTTTATGGTACCCCCAAGCAAACTTTAAAATACTGGTTGAAAATGGTTAAATTATATACATCAGGGCATGTCAGTTTAGTGAAATACAATCATAGTTATATTTTAGTTACTATTTGATAATGTATAAAAACAAAACTATGAATCAACCACCCGACTTGTGTAGTATTAATTCTATAAGTGTCGTACTGGCTAATTTGTGTAAAAACTATGCAGCCCTGCAGAGGCTCGGCAAACACACAAATTTTCTTGAAAATTTTGTTTTTAAAAGCATCCCCTTGCCTTATTTTTTTGTTATTCATCGTTCTGCATCTAGTTTGGTTCATTTACTTGACAATTTTGTCAATATTTCCTCATTTGTTGTTACTTTCTTCGCACCTTCTTGATTATTTTGCTGATTTTGTTCATTTTTTCTCTTCTTATTTTGTTTAGTCGGGTACATTTTTTTCTTCTTTTTGTAACTAATTTATTTCATTTTCTTGACCGGTTTGTTCATTTTGCTTCTTATTTTGTTCATTTTTTTTCTCTCTCATCTTGTTCAGTTTCTCTTCAGTTTTTTGATTGTTTTGTTCATTTTTCTTACTATTTTGTATAATGGCTCCGGTTTCCTGATAATTTTCTTCACTTTAAGGCATTGTTTTGCCTTAACTTTGTATTTACTATGAATTTAAGGTCACCTTGTTGCTGTCACTTAACCTTTGTGGATGTGTGTCGTGGACACCATGTGTGTGAAAGGGTTAAAATGACAAGACAAACACATTTTGGTCTTGTATTTCGCTTGTGTTGCTCCAAGTCTAAAAGTCTGAAACTCCTATCCCATAATCAAATGCATAACGATCTACAATGTGTACAGGCAGTTTCCCACTATGCTTTCTTATTGCTTTTCCATTAGTGATGATATTAGAATATTACTATTCTAAAAAGTCGCATGCAGTGCAGAGGTGGAAGCTGGTGTAGACAAACACAGAGCAGTTGGATGTGGATATGTGAATTCAGCAAACAGCTGCTCTCACTGGAAACGCTGGCATATATCCAGGCTGACAATAAGACGCTGGGTACTCCAGGGTCTTTTTCCAGCCCGTTGTGTATTCTCAGTTCCATCCTGCTCTGATATATTCACAGCACGGTCCGATTAACACTCACGTCTCCCTGGGCTTAATCTATCATACTTTTATAATAAGGCATTGAGTCCTGAGAGCGATTGTTGCTGCAGGTACAGGTTGTGTGACAGATGTTTCACTTGCAGCACTTCACTGCCGCGACTGACCCGTGTGCTTTACATGTAGAGGTGACACTGAAACAGGGACAGACAAGGGAAAACATTTGCGTCTGTTGTAAATGTCCACAATTAGTGCTGCAGTGAGCCTGCAGAGAGGGTTTAAAAAAAAAAGGGAATGATACCTCACTGGGAATTTTAGACTTCTGTGAACTTCACAGAAACATAATGATCAACAAAACAGACTCTGACTGCACAGTTGGGTTTTCAATTTCAACAATTTTATGTGTGCTGCACTGCATGTAAGGCGACCAAATGCATGACTTTACTCTCGGTTGTGAAATTGCTTGTGACGAACGGAATAAATACTAAACATGATCTTGCATTATTCAAGCATTTGCATCATTAATGAAGATAAATACAAGTCGACGTGTTTCCTGCAGAGAATTAATGGCTGTTACTCAGCCACGTTCTTCCTTTTGTCTGTGTTGCTCGCCTTCTGCTTGTTTTTCTCACCCTGACCAGCAGATGTCAGTAGTGATCCTCAAAGCCTGGGTGTTCCTTAAAGCACTGAGATCACATTATTGTCGTCAAGTTTGTTTCCTTGCCCATTTTACATGCAATATAAATGTTTGGTCACATGATACAGGCATAATGCGAGCGCAGAGGCTGTGAACGCTGCCAGGTGTGTAAAGAGGTGTGTAACTAATTCAAATGAGCAGGGTTTCACTGTACAGTGCTGTGTTTGTGTGCTGGTAATTTAGAAATTTATAGAGAACGGCTGCAGAACAGAGGCTGCGCACGTCCATGCAGAACTCCAGCTGTGCACCTGATAAAGAAGGGGATGCAGTGAATAAATTGACGTTGGGAGAATGGTGTAGAAAAACAAAAGAGCAGTCGAGAAGGAATGCACTTTCTAATAGAGGCAGAAAGACGAGCAAGCAGGCAGACAAGTACACTGACAATCAAACGAGCTCGGGCATACAAATAAACACGAGTACCTGTACTGTATGATAATGACATGGTTTTAGAGATGAAAGCAGAAACAATGCAAATAGCCCTCACTCTTTGCAGTTACCATGACGACCATCCACCTGAACTTGGAGGTAAGTCCCAGGAGAGGTCTGCAGGAGGGAGAGGTGGGACAAGGGAGGTGTGTGTGTCCTGATTTTACAGTTTGCCAAGTTTCTCCCCGCCACACACTCCTCATCCCAGTGTTGCGCAATCATGTCTCCACTAGGAATTTCAATTTCAGAAGTGGCGCGATGCTGGAAACCACTAAATAAAAAATTCAATATCTAACCCGTTTGGAATTTTAATTGCCCGTCTTTCCTCGAGGATGTTTATGTATTAAAAGCCCGCGCCCCGCCCCCCCATGTGGCGCGCACATAACGGATTCTCTTTGATACGGCTGAACCCACGGTGGGATCAGGTGTCCACGCTGAACCGCACCTGCCGCCGCGTGAAACCTGTCTAATGTCGGCACATCCGACGGAATTTCTCACCGCCCTGGAATTGGTTGACTACTGAATTTTTAAAAATGGGAAATTCATACAGATGGGCTTGTACCAGGACAACAGCCTCCACAGAGCCAGGGAGGGGTTTTCATTCGGATTTGTTGTTTGTGTTTATGGAAGTCTATTCTCAAGATGCCTTTTGTTTTGTGGAGAAGCAGACAAAGCAAACTTTATCACGTTTGTGCAGGACAGAAGACTCTAGTATCACTTGACAATAATTCAGCTCATATTGTATTTTGATGACAAACTGAATAATGACGTTAGTAAAATGGATTACATATCACAGTTTTAGAAACGTGGAAATTATTATCTGATGCTGTAGTTTGTTTTTTTTACTCTATACCAAGGGTCAGCAACTGTAAAGAGACATTTTTACACAAAAGTTAAATAATACATAATAAGTGTCAAGAGTCAAAAAAGTATCTGAACCCTTTGTCCAGTTGAAACCCACAGGCAACAAAAAGTATAAAACACTGCACTAATGATGTAAATTACACAGGAGAAACTCTGCTACAAGCACATGTATGTCATATTCATAAAAACAACTCCCACATGAAATATCAAAAACCCTAAAAAAACCTGGGCTTCAGAGGTATAATGTCCCACATGACACATGATGTGCGTTTCAGCTGCAATGTGTTAAAATGTATTATTACTTTATTCACATTTCATGTTGTTTATTGTTTTGATCATTTGTACTGATTTTGTTGATTATTTTCTCTTTGTTCTTCACTTAATGGATTATTTTATCCATTACTGCTCTTTTTATTTCTTATTTTAGTCATTTTTGATTTAATTTTGTTGTTCCTCTTTGTTCATTTCATTTACCAATTTATCTGTTTAAATGTTAAATCATTTTTAACTTTGTTCATTATTTTGCTTTGTTGTCCATTTTTGTTGTTATGTACTTTACTATTTTGTTCATTTTTGCATCATATTGTTCGTCATGTTGTTAATTGTGCACATTTTTCTCACATTTTGTTCATTTTTTTTTCATCTCGCTGTCGGTTTATGTGCTGATTTTTGTTTATTTTACCCCCCCGTCCTGTGTGTCTCACAGTCCTCCCAGCATCATGAAATGCTTCGATGCCGACTTTCCTTTTCAGTGAGTTCTCCGCATTTCTCCATTTTGAACAGAGGAGTGAGGAATGTCAAACTGAATTTACATTTTTAGATCCAAATGCAAGCCGACACACTGGACTTCTCTGAGAAACCGGGGATGAATTGAGCGTAACATTCAACCTCTAAAACAATTTTTTTTTCTGTTCAGAAATGCAAGTAGATAACTGTAAAGTGGCATCTTAATCAAAAAACAACATCTTATTTTTTATTTTTTTTATTAAACAGTTTCAGAAGTTTCTTATGACGACATCCCAAGCCCAGCCCTCCACCAACCAACCAGGTGGGCAGCAACATACATAGAAGGATAGATAGAAGGATGGATGGATGGATGGATGTATGGATGGATGGATGGATAGATAGATAGATAGATAGATAGACAGATAGATAGATAAATAGATATATAGACAGATAGATGGATGGATGGATAGATGGATGGATGGATGGATCTATGGATGGATGGATAGATAGATATATAGATAGATAGATGGATGGATAGATGGATGGATGGATAGATAGAGCGATAGATAGATAGATGGATAAATGGATAGATGGATAAATAGATGGATGGATGGATGGATGGATGGATGGACACTTTATTGATCCCAGAGGGAAACATTTACAACAGACGATTCTGATTCCTATTCCAATAGCAGCTCTTCCAATTTAGAAACTGAATTAGTCCATGTTACTTATTGTCTGTACTTTTGCTTTATTAATTCTCACTGATGACAGTTCCAAACACGAAATGTCCAAGAACCTCTGACGTTCAGACGTCATGCGAACGATTCCAACGTATCCCTCCAGCTGTTTTGTCTGTAAGGGAAAGATCTGAATCCAGTGCACAATGCAACCAGTTTTTCTATTTTGTAAAGCAACAAATTCAAACCTTCTTTTTTGCGTCTGGCAACACTACGAAGGGCAGAATGTTTGAGAAAGCAACATAAGAAGAAGGAAGGATCGAGGGCTGCCTTCTACAGGGACCCCTATAAGTTTGTCAAAGACCTTTTCACTAAGGGGAAAACTGGGATCCTCAAAACACCCATAAGGGAGCTAGAGGAGCACATGAGGAAGACCTACTCTGACAACCAGAGGCATGTGCCAGTCAGCATTCCAGATGACATGCCACCAATCTACCCACCGGAGCATCAGATGGAAACAGGGCCCCCTACATGGAGTGAAGTTGAAAACACAGTAAAGCGAGCAAGAACTGCCTCAGCTCCTGGGCCCAACGGCGTTCCATATAGGGTCTATAAGAACACGCCTGGTGTCCTGAAATACCTCTGGAGGCTGATGAAAGTGGCATGGAAAAAAGGAATCATACCAAAGGCATGGCGACGGGCAGGAGGGATTTTGATTCCCAAAGAGGAAAATTCCTCAGCTATCAATCAGTTCCGACAGATCAGTCTTCTGAACGTGGAAGGAAAGATATTCTTCAGAGTTGTGGCCCAGAGGCTCTCAGAATTCTTGCAGAAGAACAACTACGTTGATACCTCAGTGCAGAAAGCAGGGATAAGTGGTTTCTCAGGATGTCTGGAACACACAAATGTCATCTGGCACCGGGTGCAGACGGCCAAGAAGGAGAAGAAGGACCTGCATGTGGTATTTCTAGATCTTGCCAATGCATTCGGGGCAGTGCCTCATGAGATCTTGTGGTCAGCGTTTAATTTCTTTCGAGTCCCAGAGGGCATCACAAGGCTGGTTAAAGCATATTTTCAGGACCTTCAGTTCTGTATTACAACACAGGCTACTACAACTGCCTGGCAGCATCTTGAGATTGGCATAATGGCAGGCTGCACCATATCCCCACTGGCGTTTACCATGGCAATGGAGCTCATTATTCGGGCATCCCGGTGGGTGGTTGGAGGCGAACGACTGAAGAGCGGACTGCGTCTTCCCCCAATCAGGGCGTACATGGATGACATGACGATAATAACTACAACAAGTGCATGCACCAAACGTCTGCTGGATAAACTCCAGGGAAACATCAAATGGGCACGAATGGAGATTAAACCCAGCAAATCCCGCAGTATCTCCATTGTCAAAGGCCAGCTCACTAATGTGAGGTTCCATGTTAACAACGAGCCAATACCTACAGTTCTGGAAAAGCCTGTCAAAAGCCTCGGGCGCTGGTACAGCGCAGAGCTCAAGGACTCGAAACAGTTGGAGCAACTCAAGCAGGATACCATCAGTGGCCTCAAGCAGATTAACAGAACGGCTCTACCTGGAAAGCTGAAACTGTGGTGTTTTCAGTTCGGGCTCCTGCCCCGTCTCATGTGGCCATTGTCCATCTACGAGGTCACACTATCCCATGCCAATCGACTGGAGAGACTGGTCAGTGCGCAAGTGAGGAAGTGGCTTGGTTTGCCAAAATGCCTTAGTAGCATAGGTCTTTATGGCAATGGAGTTCTCTCCCTGCCGATATCAAGCTTGGTGGAGGAGTATAAATGTGCCAAATCAAGGCTGGAGATGACTCTCACTGAATCCCGGGATCCATGTGTCAGAGGCGCTGCTCCAACCCTGACAACGGGGAGGAAATGGAAACCATCTGCAGCAGTGGC
>JAQQAE010000903.1:0-28591 GCA_029823295.1 Pseudamia nigra
AATTGTTGTTGATTCTTGACAAAAAATTACAATTTTATATCTTTATGTTTGAAGCCTGAAATGTGGCAAAAGGTTGAAAAGTTCAAGGGGGCCGAATACTTTCACAAGGCACTGTACGCTACAAGAAGACACTAACCTACAGTTATTGTGCTGCCTCAACGGTTCCATGCTTCAAATTTCTGTGAACTCAAGTTGCAATTTACTAAAAAGATGAAAATATTCAGCGTTTTTAAAAATCTCTGCAAGGAATGTTTTACATGGTTGCTGCTGAATTCTTTCCCTTGTCTTTTGGCCGCCTCTTGTTTTACTTCTCTTCTGGGGGGGGTGTCCAATTTGCAATTTGAGATCAGAGGAGACATGGTTGAGGTCTCAGGGAGGCGTGGGTTTGAAGCTGGAACCACCGAGACATTCAGGAAATATCTGTGCCCGTGTGTGAAAAGCTCATTCTCCCCACACATCCAGAAGATGTTCGCCATTGAAAGTTACTTGCCGTGTGTTTAGTACACCCCAGGCTTATCAGTGTGCGGTTTCGGCACTGTGTTGCACTTCGCAGCTCTAGACTTCACGCTGTTTTTTCCTGCCTAATACATGCCTACTATTTAATGAACCAGAAGTCCATTTAGCTCCCGTAATTGGTGTGTTTATTAATTACCAGTTGTAGTCGGAAACTGTGTGACAAATGACTGGTGTGATTAGATAAGACTGGCACTTGACAGAATGCCTGTAGCGACAGCTCTGAAACAGATCAATATATAACACAAGCTGCTCTTTCTGCCCAGAGCCAGTGATGGTGGACGTGGAAAGAAATGAGAGTGTTACAGGAGAGTGGCAGCTTCTCAGCAGCCAGTAAAACAGTACACACTGATCAATCAGTCTGGTGCTTCAGGCTTATTTTGCCTTATTTTACGGAAAAATTAACAATCAGAGATGATAATATAAGCATCCATTTGTCTCAAATCTTCTTGTTTACTGAAGTTAGGGGACACTCACACTAGGGTCGGTTTTAACGATTGTTCCCACTCCCCATTCACTTACAGGTCTGCACTCACAGTTCTCCAGCTCCAAGCAGGCTTCAGCATCGATACAGTACATACAGATTAAAACACAATACGTTGTAACTGTACTGACTTTGTAACTTATTTCGAATAATTTTTGATCAGATACATATATCTACTGATTGCCTCAAAAGGCAACAAATAAGGTGAAACTGCTGCTCAACTGGGATAGAGTTGAATGAAGGGACAGGAGAACAAAGAATCAAAATTAAGATCGAGGTCTCCGCACACTTTATCCCAGAGCTGTACAACCATTGCCACAAAGGGCCTTGACAGTGCGCATTTTCTTTCCAGCCACCCACTAAAGCAGGTGTTTTCACTGAAGGTCAGTCAGTGGTAAGGAATTCAGTGAAATCACTTGCTGAAGAGACTGGTTGGAAAGAAAAAGTGCAGTGTCTTGGTCCTTTGTGGCAATGGTTGGGCACCCCCACTGTAGCGTGTGCAAAAAGCTTGGCTAAGCATTTGGTCCTCAGACCTTCATCAGAGGATGCATAGCAGCATTGGACAGGCTTAAAAGAACAATCAGTCTGTCCAGTCAGCAGTATGCAACACACCTGTCCAAAAAAACATGCTGGTGAAACCTCCACCTCGTGGGACATGTACATTTTGTGCACACACTGAAGTGTATGGAGACCATTTTCTTCATTTTGATTATGTTTGGTGGCAGGTTTTAGTTAATTGTGCTGCTGGCATGCAGAGGCAGCATCAGATGATAGTCGTGCATCATATATACCATATAGCATGTTTATGCTTGTACACGAGCAGCACAGAACGGAGCACTCACGCTACTCAAACGATCTGAACTTGGTCTTGAGCATGGATCAGATTTGTAATGTGAGCAGCTCATACAGTAGCTTGTACCACACACTGTTAATGCTTTGGTCGAGCAGAAGAGACACGCTGAAGAACTAGGGAATGAATGTAAATAGAGAAATGTGATAGACTAATGGGCCACGTTCTTGACACAAAAATCAAAATTATGACTTGTTTTTGTGGCTGTAGACAACTGAAACAGTAATTAGCTCAGAAATGGAGCTAACTGATGTTTCAGGGTGTATTCACACTTGTGGCTCATTTGCTTTGTTCTGATTCATGGGATAAAATGAAACATTTGTTGCAATTGTCCTTTGGGTCGTTTATGCTCACAGGGTATCAGTTTATCGGGCCAAAGTTATAAACAAATGCCATGTGCAAAGAAATTGTTCTCTCATTGGTCAGAAATCGCGAGGAGGAACAGTTTAACCTCTTTTCTTGCCTGGCGGAAAAAACAACATCCATGGATTATCAGCTGTGTTTGGCTACTTGGGATTTTTTTGTGTTTCTCTGGTTAATGGTCTAGTGTTCACTGAGCGAACAAAATATCCAGTTCTACTGAGAATCCAGAAAATAATGTCCTGATGCATCTGATGAGTCCAGTACATGCCACCTTGTGGAACCGCGGGGCTCTGAGTGGTGTGCATCACCATGTACACATGCATTAGGTAAACTTCATCAGATTAATCCTCCACCTCCTTTCTCTACTTTGTTGTTTTGAATGAAGGTTGGCAACCGTGTGCAGTACTGTCCTCACTGTTCCATTGTCAGGGACAGTTTCAAGTCAGTTGTGTCAGTTTCTGATTCAATTGTGTGCTCACCTCAATTTAACCACCACGGGAATTGCAAAGAAACGAACCAAGGCCACCCCTTCTAGCCGATTGTTGTGTTCACACATTTTGGGAGTTAAACACTCCCTGTTTCAAAACAACTGCTGCAAACAATCCAGGTGTGAATATACCTGCAGACAACACCAAAGGTGATCCAGCTAATGTGGGAAGATTACAGTTTCAGAGGAAATGCAGAAAAAGCTCCTTACATCATCAGCTCCCTGTATGTTAACAGTGTATCAGCAACAAGCAGCCATTCAGAGGTGAACTTTACCGGCAGCAATAGTAACACAGTGCTCAAAGTGAACGCGTCGAGTCAGGTGTTTACGTCTAAAAATCAGAATGGTCCCTCTTTCATTAGATTATCTTTGTTGAATCAACTACAAACTTGATGTAAGCACACATGCCTGTGTACATCTTCCATATTGAACCATTAAGATTCTTATAGCAGCTGGAATGAGTTTCTTTTTTGCATTTTCAAAGTCTTGGGTGGTCTACAGTGATTTATGGTGTTCATGGCACTAACTCACATTGGCTCTGCTGAAAAAAAAACCCTACTGAAATTGGGGAAAATATCTTTGTTTGAATTTCATCAGATAACAAGTCAGGACCTGAATCAAACTTCATGCTTAACCAAGAACAAAAAAAAAAACATGAGAAAGTCAAATTAAGGTCCACAACAGTGCTCCATTGTGTCCCGCTGGCTGTTTATGTGAATAAATTCAGGCAGGCTTTGAAAGCAAGGCAAGCAAAGAAGATGTGAGAAAAAAAAACAGACAGAGAAGGTTCAAAACGAAACCAAAATGTGACACAAACATGAGCCAACAGCAAGCAAGAGTAGAGCCATGTGATGGAATAAAGAAGCGACACCTACAGGATGTAAACGTGGAACATTAGTGAAATGACTCAACACAAGAATGTAGTGTCAGAAAGATCCTCTCAGCAGATATCAAATGAACACATGAAAATACATTACCAGTCAAAACACCTCCTTCTTTAGTAACTTTAAATGATTATTTTCAACATTGTACATTAATACTGAAGACACCCAAACTATGAAAGAAGATATATGGAATTATGTAGTAAACAAAAAAATGTTAAACAACCTCAAAGCTTTTGATATTTTTCAAATTGACTGACCTTAATTTCTTACAGTAATGATGGATTGTCTTTTCTTTTTACTTAACTGTTTCTTACCATAACATGGATTTGTACAGTAGGTGTAGTCGGGTAAATGGCTCTGTAGCCGCTCTTCCTCTGCACAAGACAACTAATGGTCTAAAGCAGCCGTTCCCAAACACTGGGTCGGGATTCACAAGTGGGTCGCGGGAGAATTTATTCAGGTCACAAAACAAATTGGCATTTCAAGCAAGAGCTATGCTTTTATTATTGAATATTTGTATTGTGCTGATTTTTGTGATTATAGTCCTGTTGAGAATGACCGAGTCTGCTATGTACCTTTGCCTAAATGCCATTATTTCATATTACAGTGTTTATATGTATTAAAAACACATATATTAAACACAACCTTTAGCCTGCATCTCTTCAAAATAAGTCATTTATCTGCTTTAGATAATAATGTAAACCTTGTAATATTATGAAATAGCAGTTAAAATGATCAGGAACATTCATTTTTGCACAAATTTACTCCTTCTCCTTCTGTTTATCGACGTGTGATATGGGTCTAAAAATTGGTTACCCAGAAAAGTTTGGAAACCACTGGTGTAAAGCATATTAGGAGAACAGGAAGTGGCACAAATTAATTCACCTGTGAATTAAAACTGCTCCGTGACTACCTTCTGAATCTGATGAGAGAATGCAAAGCTAAATGTGGCGGCTTGGTGTGCATGTCTCAAATACATTATTATGAGCATAAGGGTAGAGAATTATGGGATCTTTTTCGAAGAAAAATATGATGGACACACCCCTGGTCTAACTGGATCTGATGCCTTTGTACAGAAAAAAAAACCCACAATATGTGTTGGCATTTGCAAGTGATTATTACATAAGAAGTTGGAATATTCTTTAAAATGAATAGATCAACCAGGGCACTAGGCAAATAACATATAAATTCCAGGCATGGACAACAGCCAGTATTTATATGCTTGACTGGTCACATCACATATCACACATACATCACATACTCTCTTTAAATCCCTCCTTTCCCAGCATCCCCCTCATCCTGCATCTCGCTCGGCTCCGGAGTGGAGCATTTGAAGTGAATTTCTAGATCCCCGTCTTGACTTAAATAAAACTCCAGCTTCGCCAGGAAAAACGCTCACACATGAGAAGGTTCTTGTGAACACCTCTGTGTTGATCCACCTTGAATGACACCGGGAATCAGAGCATCATAAGGAAAGTGGGCGTGCGGCCTGTACATGTTGATGTGTGCCTTGTGTTTCAAATGAGAGAAGAAAAAAAATGCCTCTGCATGCAGCCCGGGGTTTTTTGACACATCCGTCGCATGGGCTGGTGAGACTAAAGTGACACTGGTATCCTGTCACTACCTAGACTTTACTACTGAGTGCAGCCTAGACATTCACATAGGAGAATCAGAGGTGGGTAGAACGCAAGTACATTTACCCCCTTTTATGTACTTGAGTACTTCTGAGTTGGTTTTAAAAACAGCTTGAGATCAGTTAAACTAAAAAAATAATAAATTACATAAAAAAGAACAACATCATATAATGCCATCAAAATGAATAAACTAAGACACAATCTGAGCAGAAATTTGTGAAAGTGATCGCCAAAGTGCACAAACAGAGGAAAAAAATTAATAAAAACTGAACAAAATTAGCATAAAATTAACAAAATAATCCGAAAAAATTAACAAAACTGAACAAAATAGTCAAGAAAATCATAAAACCTAAAACATAAAAAGCACAGATGAACAAAATAAGCATCAAACTATGCAAATATGAAGAAAGTTCTAGGAAAGTTCTAGTGGTAATGGAGGTCTCACAGTGAAACAGCTTCTTTCAGGCAAAGTTAAAATACCCATGACCTGCGCTTCTGCATTTTCTGAGTTATCTACCATGTTTGCAATGGTGAATCCTTATCTTAAACATGCCAGAATGTGCAAAAAAATGGACATTCTCACTGGTGGGTAAGGGCAAGGCTAGCATTAGCCTCTTAAAGCATTGTTATCTATGTCGGGGACCCCACGGTGCAGTCTGGTTTCTCTCATGATCGTCACACAGCAGTAAGGTCTGTGTGAAGCAGAGTTGTTGGTTGCCATCCACTCGGCTCGGCGACCCCACTGAGAATATTAATAGAAACATTTGTTCACTGTTAATTTGTTTCTCCTAAGAGCACTGAGTGTGTGAGTTGCACAAGCCTACATCAGACCCCACCTGTCTTATATTGTTTACAAAGAAAAGCAATGACGCTGCCTAGCTAAACTCCTGCCCTCATCCCAGAAACGCCAAATAAAGCTTGTAATCTTGTGTTTTCGTTCTGAAATAATTACAGACTACAGAGTGTAGGTTTGAGTTCAAAGTGAATAGTGAATAGTTTAGCATTATTTTCAGGGCCCCAGACATGTGATATAATTTAAAAAATTAATGGAAACATGACTTTTCACCTTCTCCCCTTTGATACGACCTGTAATGGATGGTTTTACATATGATATCACATCACTACTTTGCTATGAGGTGAACTGCAGATGGAGGGCAGGAACTGATTTTTCTTCTCAGCATACTCCTGCTTTGTGTCGTTTACAGTTGCGCAAATGCAGTAAATCAAACCAAGAAATCATGAGGTGATATAAGTTCCAGATGTTGTTCAAAAGTGGGAAATGAAATTCATTGAAAAACACCTGGATTGGCCACATCTGGTGATATTACACTGGTGATAGATTTAATATACTGTATCTTACATCAGTGTAACCCAAAAGCAGGTGGATGCTACCCTACTACTGCAAGAACAATGAACTTCTCTGTCTAATGTCACAATTTCCACCATTTTAATAGTGTTTCCTCAGGCCTTTGAACATGGTTTACCTAGTAATTTTAAGTTTAACAACCCTCACATTAGGCCTCATTCAGTATTGGTGTGGACCAGATGGGAAGTTAATCCACAGGGCAATAATAGAAAAATTACTCACCCTGTAAAAAACACCACAGATGAGCACAGTGGTAGAGAGGAGGGGGTGAATCACTGACAGAAAAATAGTGCAATATGGAGGCATTTACATCTTTTACTTCTTAAAATGTAGTTGAAAAACCTCCTCCTAGCATCATATCCATGATATGCTGCTTTTTTGTTTAGAACTTTCTTCCAGAAGTTCATCTAAACTAGCACAGTTTCTCCATTTAGTCCATTCTGCTTTTCCCTGGCTGCCCTATATTTGAAATTATGTAACGGGCTAATAAGAGCCTGTGTTAATGGCTAATAAAGGCCAGAACCAACAGACAGTAAATGGGGAAAAAGAGGACAATAACGCAAAACTCCTCGGTAATGTATTACTTTAGCCATACAGTATATTATAAGATAAAGCTGTAAGTTGTTTTCACAAGATTATAGTATAATACCATCAAATCACATTTCCTGGAAGTCACCACTGGCAGTTGTCATATTTTAATGTTGACATTTATCCTCATGTGAATACCAATCGTTTGTTTTTTGTTTCGTAGTAAAACCATGCAAGTTTGTTGAATTCTATGACTTTGTGTGATTCTAGTTTCAAAGTAAAACTTTATAAAGGTCCTTTATTCTGAAAATGCATCTTTCTTTGGTTTTGAGGTTTGTATAAACACTGTGGTGTAAAATAAAAGCTGTGAATGCATTAGTCCTGCACTCCTGAGCCAGTAGAGTTCTAAATGTTGGAATTTAATTTTTTTTTAAATTGAACTCTACCCTTGCCTGTGGTCACAATATTGGGTTGTGACCAAAACTATTTTCTGGGTTCTTCGTTAGAGATAGGGTGAGCAGCTAAGCCATCTGGGAGGAGCTCAGAGTAGAATCGTTGCTCCTCCACATCCAGATGAGCCAGTTGAGATGGATGTGACCCAGATAAGCAGACAATGGATGGATGGATGGATAAATGGACGAATGGATAAATGGATGGATGGATGGATGGACGGTTGGATGATGGATAAATAGTTGGATGGATTGATGGATGGATGGATGGATGGATAGATGGATGAATGGACAGTGGGATGGATGGAATTCTAGTTGCTCATCATGGCAAGTCACAACCAATCATATTCAAACTAAAATTAGCTTCACCCCCATGAGTCGCTGCCAATCTTCCTGACTTGTTTTCCCAGATGGTGTCTATGAAAAATATAATCATTCTGTGTTTCCAGTGTGCTGTTGTCAGAAACTGATCCCAGGTCACCTTGGGAATGGCCTGCTGTTCAACCTATCGGAGCTTTTTTTATATATAAAGTGGGCAGGAACAACAATTTTCTATGGAATTAGGCTGAAAACCAAATCTGAAAACCAAAGAAAAATTTATTGGGCACACTTTATTTTGTCAACACCCTTACAGAAGGCTTTAATAGACACACACTGTATTAGTGCTACAGCTACAAATTTAACATTAAGATATGGGACCTTTTAAAACCAAGCTATTACCTAGTGATCACTTTGTTAATTACATAGTTTTACTTTATTTAACTTTATTTCATTTGGTCAAACATTAAGAACAGTTATATTCACAAGCCTTAATAATGATCTGTTTATTCTGCATTGTAACTGAATTATAATGTAAAGAGAAACCTAGATTTGTTGTACTGCATTATTTTTCTTCCTTTATGCACATATTACACTAACGAGTGGACTTTTCGCTCCTGTTGGCCAGCGTTTTCAGCCGTCTTAAGAAGAGCAAGATTTTGAAACTGAAAAACACCGACGGGCCTGTAAAGATGGAGATTATTTTTGCTTGACTTACCAGGTTTAGTGCTCTTACATTTGCCTCCTTCTTTCAGTCAACCCCTCCAGTCTGAAAGGGAATGTCTTACACCGAGGCACATCCCCACTTTAATTCCCCGGCCACCAAAATTCTCTCCAGCTTAGCGGCAGCCCCCACCTCCTCTTTTTTCCCCCTCTTGTCCTCTTTGGCCTTTTGAATGATAACCTTGAATTGTATTGTCTGGGGGCATGAAGGAGGGTAAAGAAATTCCTTGGTTTTTTTTTTTGACAGAGAGCAGGAAGGCTTGACAAAAGGCATCAGCACTCCCTAAATCTGAGAACGTGGGGGGATATGGAAAGGGTTTTTTTAATTCTAGCTCTTTGTTTCCCTTTTTCATTCAGGTAAAAAAGCATTGACAGAAAACGGATGGGGAACAATACGGCACTTCTGATGGAATAAAGCACTTTGCAAAGCACTGAAAATGTGACATCCAAAGTGAGCTCGGCTACGATGATGAAATCTGTGGAAAGATCACGCAGTAAAACGATCACTATATCAGAGCAGGATTTATTGATTGAACATTGATATGTGACGCTGATTGTATTTGGCTAAGTCCATTTAACTGAAGTCTTTCCAGTTCATAGAATAGCCTTTCA
The DNA here is from genome assembly GCA_029823295.1 of Pseudamia nigra. Taxonomy (NCBI): domain Eukaryota; kingdom Metazoa; phylum Chordata; class Actinopteri; order Kurtiformes; family Apogonidae; genus Pseudamia; species Pseudamia nigra. The sequence continues at coordinate 9,212 of JAQQAE010000903.1, forward strand.
GAGAAGCCATTAGAGGCAGTCGTTCTGATAACGGGCACACATAGATCAATTGAAACTCGATCTGTGAATAAGTTGTCCGGCCTCTTAGATTCTGCTCTCCGACCTTCTCCGTCTTCATCTCCCACTGTAGAAGACTATCAGGCAGCTGCTATAGCAACAGAATCTCTGAAATAGGTGGAGGTATTGCAAACAGCATTTGTCGGAAAAAGCCGCCAGGTAAACAAACCAACCAACCTCCCAGCTCTGCGTTGATGGAGCAGCCCTTGAACCTTTCCTGATCTTGCAGAAAGCTGAGGGCGGTTTTTTTTTTTAAGTTTGACCTCAGGGTGCAGCCGGCATTGCTGAAGGTAAACTGGTTGCTTTGGTTTTTAATAGCCTCCGTAATAACAGTCTGTGGTTGCTGATGGCGCCACATTGTTAACATCACTGACTCTTTTTCTGTCCGTCTGTTACACGTCGTCTTGCCGTTGCTGAGGGGCTGTTGTTTGCACCAGCCTTCTGTGGACTCCGTATTAGTGGGTTCCTGCAACAATTTTGTCATGATATAGTCATCGGCTCGCAGCAAAATCACATGTTTGAATAGTTTCTGAATTTCACTCTAGCCTTGACCGGTTTGGCGCCCCAGGTTCGATTTCAGCCGGTACCGCTTTGAATTGCTCTTGAATGAGCAGACATGCTAAAGCTCCCCACCTATTCCTCAGAATATCACCAAATTCATATAATATATGGAAGGGACAATGTGATCTCGCATTTAGGATGTAATGCTTTTTTTCATCCTGTATTAAAATTATTTCATTTTGCAACTTTATTCACGGAGTTGCAGGTTTTATCATCACTATCACTCCTGCATTTAGTTTCATGAAAGGTTTCAACTGATTTTCTTGATCTTGATCATTTTCTTGCCTGTTTTGTTCATTTTGTTCAACCACTTGATTTTTTTCATGTTCTTAATTATTTTGCTAATTTTTTTGCTCATTCTCTTGCCTATTTTGTTCATTTTGTTAACTGCTCCATTATTGTGTTCAATGTATTGACTATTTTGTTCATTTTTTGCCTGTTTTCCTGCCTATTTTGTTCATTTTGCTCAGTCGCTTGATTATTTTGTTCATTTTTGTTCATTTTATTGGTCATTTTGTTCATTTTTTGCCCGTTTTCTTGCCTACATTGTTCAGCTGCTTGATTATTCTGTTCAGTTTTGTTCATTTTCCTGTTTCGTTTGCCCACTTTGTTAGTTATTCTATTAATTTTCTTTTCAATTTTTTGCTTATTCTGTGTTCTTTTTTGTTTTGTAACTACCCTACCATTTGGGTCTTACCTAATATGCAGACAGTTTGGTTAGTAAAAATGTCAGGTTTTTACTTTTTGATCCCAATAATAAGCTTTGTAATAAGTTTTTTAATAGTCTAGCCCCCAAAGTGCCTCATTAGAAAACTTCTGGCTTTGGAGGTGAAGAAAATGAACAAAGAAATTCGGAAGTGAACAAAATGTTGCATCAGATAAAACAAATATTTGCAAATAACCATGAAAAGAAATAATCAAATTAGAAAATTAGTCAGTAAACAATAAAAAAGAAGCACAAAATAACAAAATGATCAACAAAATGAGTGAAAATAGACAGTTTAACCTCCTCACATGGACTTTTCTGTGTCTTTAAACTGCAGTCTTTTGTAGTTACATAATGTTGTGGCCTGCTATTACAGTTAGAATTCAATGGATTATGCAGCTGTAATACTGACCATTGTGCCATTTTTTTTACACTTTTCATTTTCCTCATGTTCCGGAGTTGGGTTGTATTGCTCCACTTCGGGTTTCTTAATATTTCACATTTCTCCAGGGGGAATCATTAAGCTTTAGCTTAGAAAGGTTCGCATATGGTTCAGTGTTTGCGTGAGCCTGTAACCTGAGGGGACTGATGCAATGCATTAGAGGAAAAAAGAAAAGACATTTTGTTTATTCACCAGTCTGTCAGGAGAGGTCACGTTAAGGCTTCAGTTTAAGAGGTCACAAGCCAGGAAGGCCGAGAGGAGCTGACGTCCAGCTGACAGCCACATGCCAAATAACACAAACCCCTGACTGTCTGCACGGATAAAAATGCATCCGTGTCAGCTCAGGATGTACAAACTTACTCATGAGTCACAAAATGCCACATGAAAGAACATTTTGTGATTCTCGGGTGTCTGTCCAGTCTTCACCCAGTTACAAGCTCTGGTTCTCACTTGTAAAACTATGTGATAAATCTGCAGTTATAAAGTTAATTTGAGCCGTTGCTTGCCTTCTTACACCAGCCGTTCACAAACGCCGAGACCCACATGTGGATCGCCGGAGAATTTTTTTGGGTCACAAAACATATTGCCATTTCAAGCAAGCGAGAGCTATGTTCTTGATATTGAATATTTGTTTTGTTCTGATCCCTGTCAGTATAATAATTGAGAATAAATGAGAACCTGTTACTGTTGCCTAAATGCATTTTTTTAATATTAAAATGTTTATGGCTTAAATTCCACAAACATAAAATTAAACTACGATTTCTTTGGCCTCCATCTCTTCCAAATTATTCATTTAGCTGCTCTAGATCATAATGTCGGCCTTGTAATATTATAAAATTGCAGTTAAAACGGTCAAGAACATTCTTTTATGCACAAATTCACTCTGAATTATACATTGGTGATTTGAGTCCCCACATAAAAGTTTGGGAACCACTGTCTTAGACCATCAGTTGTCTTGTGCAGAAGCAGGGTGGCTACAGAGTCAAAAGCCCTGTTAGTGCGACTACAACTACTATACAAATAGATATTATGGCAAGAAACACTCACACTGACAGAGATGCAAACCCACGCCTGTGGCCTTTGTGTCTAATATGGTTGAACCTTCAGTAAATTTGTGTGTAAACTTTTGAGCCATAGTGACATCATGGCTCAAACGTTCACACCTTACCATGACCTTGCATTTGACTTAAAGGTCAAATGCAAGGTCATGGTTCTTTGACATTCATAAGGTGTTCTAGACCAACTCGGTTCCTCTAGTTCTCAAAATAAAGTTCTTATCAGCCAAAACTGTTGTGAGCTGTTTGGTGACCTTGACCCTTTTGTCTCAAAAACACAGCCATGGAGGAGGTAGAGCTCCATCCCAGTTATGGGGTGGGATGTTGTGTCCTTGGGTAAGACATTTCACCCGCCTTGCCTCTAGTGTCAGTGGCAATGGTGTATAAATGTGAATGAATGTTTGCTGGTGGTTGGTGTGGATTAGCAGCCACGTTTACCACCTTGCTGTGGAGTAAATGAGAAATGGATTAAGCGTAAAGCACTTTGGGTGTCTTGAAAAGTGCTGCACAAATCCAATCTATTATTATTATTATTATTATTATTATTATGTGTGCTAGTCCCCAGGTCAACCTGTTTGCCAAATTTGCTAATTTTGGAGCTAGAGCATGGACAGACAGACGGACAGATGGCACCTTCCGCCCTACCTTTCCCTTAACTTTGTCAGCATGGTTAAAAACCATAAACTACATGTACAAAATGGACAAAGCCTCCATGGCATCACCAATAGGTTTGTGAAGTTTCTGGGTGTCAGTATATTGGCACCACTGCTTGTTTACTCTGATGCAAAAATAGACTTGAATGAAACAGTGAACACCTATGGCTCAGACCCACCTGTCAATCAAAGCACCTTTGCCCTTAATTAGGTGTTGGATCATCTATACTAACGAGTTGTATAAAAATTCACCCCTGTACAGTGCTCACAAAGGTAGAAATTAAGTATCAAGACAAAAATTGTTGCTTGTACCAGGCTATAAAGATGTACTCTAAAGACATTTTGATATGGGACTCACTTTTGGTTTCAGCCCCCTGTGGACAGTGTCAGTACTGCAGGTTTGGACTCTTCTGTATTTGTCAAAGAGGTTGCCACTTGTTAAAAATGAATAAATCAAATAAATCAAATCCAAAACAGATATTTAGGTCCACACAGTGTATGACACAGTTAAATTACACCTTGGCAATGTGTGTTTTCCCCACACTGATTTGTGCTCTGCAGTGTCTATTTCAATAGCACATGGTAACATGTGAGTGCTCATGTTGATTTGAGCCACTGCAGTGTTGAAGCCTCAGTGAGTTTATCCCCAAAACAACAGGAAACACTGACAACCTCTGATTTTTTACTTACACGCTGGAATGGAGCTCTTGTCTTAGCTGTGGCAAAAGTCCTAACTTCTTTATATTTTTTCCACTAACATCCTCGGACCTGAAGTGGAACGTATCCTCAGAACTGATACTTGTTATCTCTCAATCACTGTCTCCGCAGGTATCAAATTATTAAATTTAATGCTAAAAGCCCCTTTATGAGATCATACAAACCTAATTTGAAGCAGAGTTTTGGACTTAAATAAAAAATAAATATATTAATAAAAAATATTAATAAAATTTTAATAAATGTTGGCTATCAAAACCTGAAGTCAAACAATATACAAACAAAATAAGCACCAAATCAGCTTAATCAATAAGACTTAACAAAATAATCCACACAATGATTAAAAAATGAAGAAAACAGCTAGTGAAATGAACAAAAATAACAAAAACTGAACAAAGTAGTCAAGAAAATTAATAGAAATTAATAAAGAACCAAGAGACTAAATGAAATCATCAACAAAATGGACAAAAATGACAAAACACTCCCCAAATTGACTAAAAATTTTGCAAAATAATCACCAAGATGAACAAAAAATAAAGAAATCAAGTAATAATGAGCAAAGTAAGCCAGAAATTGGCCAAAAAATGCCAAAAATATTTCACAAAAGGAAAATAATCTCCATTTTAGCAAGTGAAAGATAAGCACTAGAAGCACATGTCACTTACATGTATCAGAATCATGAACAGAACCATTCAATTTACAACTTGATTCATAGTGGATTGCTTGTGGTAATTATGGTTTGACAAATTTAATAGTTTAAAGTAAATTTTGAACATTTGGAGATTTTTAAAGCCCGTTTTTTTGGTGCTGATCACGGTACAAATGTGTTAAAAAGACTGTGATGGAGAATACGCACAGATCATAATTTTCCTAATAGAGACATTTCAGTTTGCTGAATAGATTAACAATGTCTTTGGGCCCCGCAGCCACATTTTGCCTTCTGTTTTTTTTTTCCCTCTGATTTGCTGCAAGGAAATTCATTTTGATTACATGCTGCTGTGTCCCTCTGCATTACACAACACATGAAAGAGAATTTTTGATTTTGTTAAATATTAATCATGAATATATTATCTCACTGGCATGCTTTGCCGTTACAAATTTGAATCAAAACACATTTGATAACATTTTATAACCTGGGGCATTTTAAAGGCTACACGCAGCTCTTGCATCCAGGTGCGTTGTGTGTTTCTGTTCCCATTAGTGGTTCGTACAGGGATTTACATCAAATGCCCCTTTTGCTGTATCGCGCACTTAGATGGAGTCATCGAGGTGTGAAGCAGAAACCTGTCTGAAGTTTTCTTAAATGCTGAAATTTCTATGTGTAAATCATATAGATGTACCAAAGGGTGTCAACAAAGCAAATTGTCTTGATTTAATTTTTCTTGGTTTCCTGGTGGCCTTTTTGTACCTCAAACATGCTCTGATTTAGTGTTAATGTTGACAAAAATTTTAATTTAGTTTTAGTCTTAGTCTTTTGACTAAAATTAATCTTAGCTTTAGTCGAGATTTAGCCATCGGATTTGTTTTGTTGACGTAAATAATAAGCAATTTTAGTCGACTAAATCTATTACTGATTTAGTTGACTAAAATTACTTATTTTAGATTTTTTTTTTTGTGTAACTAAAGGAAATTGCACCTGCTTTGTAGAACTTACCTGCACTTCTGCAATGTTCTGCTGGAATGTTTTTGCTTTTTTTGCACTTGGTTCACTGCCTTCATTAGTAACTAGTGCAATTTGTTTCAAAATGTTTCAAGACTTATACTTTTACATTTAAATTGACTTTCAAGCAGTAAATACTAAAGGAGTTGGCAGCGAGGTGGGTCAACTGTAACATAAGACTTCATCACTTTTTTCTTGATAAAAATGTCACGTAATGATAGTTTCACATGACACTAATCTAATAATATCCTAACATTTTAACAAGCAAAACATTATAAAATATACATAAATATCAGTATTAATCATGTTTGTGTCATGACAGTAACATAACACTAAGTGTTTCTAATGTGACAAAGGTGAGCATTTATTTTGCTGAACTCAACAATAAATTAATTTGTCACATTTTAAGCCAACACCAAAGTTCATGCACTGCAGTTTTTAATACAATTTTGTTTTACACAATAAAACAAAATAAAGAATTTACCTTTGAGAAAATATCTGGGTGTCTATTCTGTAAATGTCTCTTCAAACTTGTGTTCTTCCCACAAATGACGGCTCCACATGCTTTACACTTTGTCTTGTTTTCATCGTTGTCAAACGTGGAATGGGTCACAAATATCTCCTTGTTTTTGTCCCAGCCGCAGACATTTTCTCAGTCTTTTTGTCATTGTCTCTTTGTCTGCTGTCTTCCTGGGAACCTGTTCAAAACAGTGGCGAGTTTCCCCTCACCACTCAGTAAGGCGATCTGATTGGTTCTCTTCTCCTCCAGTCCCGCCTCTTCCATTTTCTGAGTGGTTCTTTAGTCGTTCCTCGTATCTTTCCCTCCTTTTGATTGTATTTCGTCACTATTTTTCTCGCATCTTTTATTTGTTGATGAAAGTGTCGGTTAATTTAGTCACAGATTTTGTCTCAATCATTGACTTAATTTTTAGTTTTTGTTTTTCGTTTTCGCCCGCAAAAATATATTTGTGATGAAAACAATGACGAAAATTTTTCATCAATGAAATTAACACCGCTCTGATTTTATTTCAAACGTGTCACACTCGCCCACTTCTCATCACTTTTCAAAAACGCTCTGATTGGTTGAACGGCAGGTCATTCCCAAGGTGACCTGGGATCATATTCTGACACTGTAAACACACAATTTATATTGGAATATAGGCAGTTGGCTCATTGGGGCAGGGCCAATTTAAGCTTAACTCTTATTGGTTGTAACTTTTTCTAAAATTTATACTTAAAATTCTGAAATGTAGAATTCTACAGGCGCATACATGAGGCTGGCATAAAAGGCCATGCCCCCTTTTAGGGGAAAAAATGAATCATTTCACTCAGATATTAGTAAGAATCACCACATTTGACCCACACAGCCATAGTCACCTATTCACCTCGTCCACTGTGTGTGCATCCCTGTGACATAAGCTGCACAAGGCTGACTTCTATTCAATTTTATAATATTTCAATTTTGCAAATTAGGTGATGACATCATTTTGCGACTTCTAGCAACTTTTAGGACAGCCGGTAACTACTTTTCTTACTGAGGACCTGGCAACAATGGATGTAACACAGCAAGGGCAATTTCCTATAAAAATGCACGTCTTAAAAAGGCTAAAAGACGAAAAGACATTGACAGACTAAAATACAGAGACCACACATCTCACGCTGGGTTAAAAGCCAAAGAGTAAAAATGATTTTTAAGACATGATATAAAATTTTCAAGAGTGGGGCTCAGTTTGACATGGGTGGGTCGCTCAGCTTTGTTCCGCTTAGATTTGTTTTGTTGTTATTGGGACGACAAGGAGAAGCTGATGGACAGACCTCAGTGCTAGAGAGTGGGTACAACTGTAGGTCTGCCATGTACTGCAGTGCCAACCCACCCAAGTAAAAACACTTTAAAATTGATTCTAAAGTGGATAGGAATGGAAGTAATATGCTAATGCTTTATGCTCTGGTTAAAATTTGAGCAGCTGCATTTTGGACTAACTGAGTGAGCCAGGGAGGTGTGGTTGACACCAGCACAGAGAGCATTGCAGTCGTCCAAATGATTTAAGATAAAAGCATGAATCACACCCTATAATGTATTAAAAGGTAATACTAATCTAATTTTTGATAGAAGTCTTCATTGTGTTACCTTTATGCCTCTATTTACATTACAGTCTCTGGGAGCAGTCGGTACTTTCCCCCCACATGGTGTTTGATATGTGATATAATGCCAGCCTCATGGATAGGGACGGCGCTAATGTGTGATATCTATGATTGGTTTTGACTTGATGATGTCACAAATGATAAAAATTCAAAATGGCTTGTCTAGTTGTTGTCCATCTTGTTGGATTTCTCAGGGCTGGCAGCACTGAGCGAGTTGTGCTTTTACACCGCAGAGTTTATATAAACATCCAAGCCAGAAAAGGTGGATTTACACAGTAGGGGATCTTTAATGGTTTGAAGGAGAAATGCCAGAGTTGTTACGTGTGAAAATCCCTGGATCCCCTCTGATCCTGAGCTGTAATGACACAGCCTTGGTCCAGGCCTTCTTATATCCCTTTTATTCTCATCAACATGCTAGCGTTTCACTGAATTGATTTTCTACCGTAGGTGCCATGATCAGCCTGTCTATATTCTCTGAAGTCAGTGACATTCGCTGTCCTTTTGCCTGCGACGGGAGAGGGCGCTTTCTCTACCCCAACTCATATGTTGTTGAACCCATCTGCATTAGCATGTGGATTAATTCCTGCTTGTTATCTGGCCTAGATTTAATAAGGCAGTCCTGGATGCCAGGAGTAATCAGGTTGGAAGGCAGAGCTGTCTTGCCTTCACTTTCTCTGCTGCCGTCCTCACATCCCAAAACTGATAGCAGGGGAGACATATCAGAGGGGATTAAGCTAATGTGATGGCAGAGCCACCTACCGGGGGCCCCCACAGGGTAATTTCAAGAGACAGGCCTTGGCATCCAGGGAATAACTTGTCAAGACCTGGCTGCAGGCAAATATTGAGGATATTAATCCTAAATGTAATGGCCTTGACTAGATTTAACTCTTGTCTCTGTGTGCAGCTTTGAGCACTGTCGTAAGTCTCTTTAATCACTGACATGAAACAGTCCCTCAAGGATTTTCCAGAGTTTTACAGTAATTATTGCAATCCAGAAAAAAATGCTTGTTTTTCCCTCTGTGAGAAATTGCCGAGCTATTTGCATATATTCATTGGTTTACAGTGTTTTATGAGCTACTGGCAGATGAGTGCGTTGTTTTGTTGCAGTAAAAATGTGATGAAGTGTTAAAATCACAATCCATGTCACTTCCCAAAGAGAGATGAGGATTGAACTGCTGAAACAGGTCTGAGCTTCCCTTCGGTATGTGCTGGAAACAGGTGATAAACCGACAATGACATCACAGAGGTGAAGTCGCGGACGTCGTGTCACTGTGAAGAAGCAGCTTGTTCTGTTTTTGATCAGTTAATGAAAACGTGAAGCAAACAGAGACACAAAGTTTGAACAGACTCCACCTCACCGAGATGTATTTACAGCACGGCTCGAGCTGATCGATGCAGCCAAATATGGTCTTGCAATAAAAATTTTACATCAGTTGATATTGATCATTATCGCAATAAATGTCAAATCAATATTTTATTCTAATTTAAATGCTGATTTTGATCCGAGGTCTATAATTGAAGAAATTAAACAGTTATTTGCGGTTTTAGTTTATTAGCATAAGATGCAGCGAGATAGAAAAAATGATGTCAAAGATGCACAAAGACAAAAAGATACAAAAATGGGAAAACCGCTTTAAAGATGAAAAAATAAGAAAGATGTAAAAAGATTTAAAAGACATAAAAAGATACAAAACCACAAAATATGCAAACAAAAAATCATTGAAGCTGCAAAGAAATGTAAAAGATTCAAAAACATATAAAAACAATGCAAAAAAACATAAAAGATGAGAATCACGTAAAAGACACAAAAAGATGTGTCACAAAGAATCGTAAGAGTTGCAAAAATGATTAAAACAACATGAAAGTTTACAAAAAAAATGGAAATTACATGGAAGAAGCAAAAATACAAAAAATGGGGAAAATGATGCAAATGAGGCACAAAGATGTAAATGAGGCATGAATAACAAAATGTGAAAAATATGATACATATCACTCTAACTACCGTATAATTATTAATGTATTGGGCAACGCTACATGTGATACTAAAGGATGAATGAATGAAAAGATCCAACTATAACTGATCCAAACCCACTATAGTAAGGTTTCTCAGACGTTTTGGAGACCTTCCTCCAGGACCCGTGTGCCCATCTTCATGGTGTCGTTTTCCTTCTCAGCCACAAGTCTGGTTTTGGGATGTTTTCTTTTTTTAACTCTCCGTTTCTCTGCGCCGTCCACAGGTCTGCTCATAGGCTCAGGCTGTGCGCTCTATCCGCTGGGATGGGACAGTGAAGAGGTACGACAGACCTGCAACAACAGCTCAGACCAGTTTCAGCTAGGTAAGCTCCGCAATATACACTCCCACACAAGAACTGTTTGCAAAAAGTTCAGCCGTGCAAATTAAAAAGTAATGCACAGCTATTAATATGTTCTTGGGTGTAGATGTCAACGTGATCCTGACTCTCTACAGGTCTGTCAGTAAACCTCTTCTTAGATGCTCCAAATCATGTTTAAAATCACCATTTTACATTTCAAATCATTTTTAAATCATCGTAGCCCTAGAATTGCCCCTGGCTGATGTTTTTTGGAACATGTTGCAGACTCAAAATATAAGGGAATGGCTGCATAGTTTCAAATAAAAAGAATCTGATTGCATAAAACAAAATATGCTGTGTCAAAGCCAGTTGTTCAGGTCCAGTCTGGGGGTGCGGCTTCAGCATAGGGGCCTGCTGATCTTTTTTTTTTTTTTTTTGGCCAAATGTTCTGGTCTCAAAAAATATGAATCTATGAAGAAAAGTGAAGAAATTTCCCATATGTTGAAACCTGGCAGACACATCTCACTTGACATATGACACGCAATCCTCTGGCATTTAATCTGTACAAAAAAAAGTTTAAAGCTCTTCTAGTTCTGATGTTAATAAGCCCCAAGAATAAGTAGGATTCATATTCGTGTTTTAGTATTCATCTGGCATCATCAGGGCTATCAGAGACACCGGTATGCAGGTGGAAGAGCTATTCATACACAGTAGCAGCTGCTCTTTAGTTTGACATTAATTGAATGCTGTTAGATTATTTTTATACTTAACAGTGTGTTCTTTTATACTTAATGGAGTGTGTACTTGTGTGGAGTCTGTGTTCATGGAACTCATTTGTAAGGTAATAATTATCTTGTTAGCTACGTGCATGGTCCGTGCCTCCATATGGTTCCATGTAGAGAAGGTTAGTCCAAGAATAACCTTCTCTTCTGTCACCTGTAGTGTGCAAATGGAAGCCAATGACTGGCTCATAGCATGGCTTTAATTATTGCTCGTGCGTGAATGGAGCATAAGTTAACGTTAAAAATAAACGCCTCAGCCCTACGTCTTCACATGTCCACATCCTATATCCATGATGAATAGAAATGAAATCCCAGTCCTCCCAGTGAATCCCATGGGACCCAATTTAGAAAAACATATGAATGGTGGTCCAACGTGAGAGACGATGAATTCTTTGATCCCCTTTCAATTATGCCAACTTCACATCTGGTTTGTTTGAAAGAAGACAATACAATATATATTGTTTGAAGAGTATGTGTCCTGTGATGTGGGATTTGTACATTTTTTCAGATCTCCAGAGTTTTTTCAGAATTTCTAAAAATGCCAACACCCAGTAAGGATGGATTTTCACAGTGTGCAACTCGCTCCAGTGTTCAGTACTCTGCTGATAAATTAAAAATGTAGTCATCTGCTCCCACCACAGGACAGACTCCGTATAAACCCATAAATGTTACATATTGAACCATTAAGTCTATTAATGACTCAACAAAACTTGTGGTGAATTAATAAACTAGCTGGAAGCGCACAGTGGAAGAGCATGAGGCCAACAAAAAACATGAACACATTGACTTTTTTTCACCAGTAACATTGTGAAAATTCCAAACTTGTCCTTGCCCAAATGGTTCTGTGAGGCAAAAAAAAACTCTAAAGTCATTACATTCAATCTGGTGTGTCTTAAAATTTCATATCAGTCTGGTGAGACATTTCATACCCCTGGCAGAAGGTGCATGCAGTGTCAGTGAATGTCACAGCAGTGCACCTATTTCATTTTATGTGTCCGAGTGGGGGGGCTGGAGGAAAGGTCAGCGGTCTCCGCCGGAGACATTACAGTCATCCAGAGAGCAAACGCCAGCAGACGACTGGAAATCCAGCTCCTCTCATTCTGACACCAGATTTTAAATATTTGTACTGTCTTTTCTCCCCGTGGTTAGTAATTAAGAAAAAAAAAACAATCTAAAGAGACATTTTTGGCCAGAAAGAAGAAAATATAAGTGTCTAGAGCCACAAATAATATTCAACCCATTTATGTATCGTGTGACACGTTTTAGATGACGATGTGTTAACACCAGTTTGTTTTGTTTATTATTTCGTTCATTCATTTGTTCATTTTGTTGATGTTTTAATCAACTGATCAACTTACTGATTATTTTTGCTCACTTTTGTTAATTTTTCTGATTATTTGTTTTTTTTGTTCAGTTTTGTTCATGTTGAATATTATTTCATTAATTTTTGTGAAATTTGGTTCATTTCCTGGATTATTTCTGTTATTATTTTTGTTTTTTCTTTTTTTTTTGTCTATGTTCATTTATATGACTATTTTGCTCATTTTGTTTGATATTTTGCATTTTTATGCATTTTATTAGTTCTTTATGCATTTTTGATCATTTCATTTAGTATATTATTTAATTTTGTTCATTTTCTTGATGATTTTGTTCAATTTGTGGTTTATTTGTATCAGTTTTGTCATAATTTATGTTCATGAGATAGTTATTTTTTCTTTTTTTGCTGATTTTAGTGCTTATTTTGTTCATTTCGTTTGATATTTTGCACATTTTTATCCATTTTCAGTCAAATAATTTATTTTCATCATTTTTGGTGAATTTTGGTCTTAATCTTGTAAGATTTATTTTTCTTTCATGATTTTGTTCATAATTTTGCTTTTTTTGTCCATTTTCTTAGTTTTTCATACATTTTTGATCATTTCATTGAGTATATTTTTTAATCGTGTTCATTTTCTTGACGATTTTGTTCATTCTGTGGATTATTTGCATCAGTTTAGTCTTTTTTTGTCGCCTTTTTGATCCTTTTTCCTGATTTTTTTTTGTGCTTATTTTGTTCATTTGGATTTATTATAAGCCATGGGAGCCACTGGGGAGGGGTTCAACAGCCACACGTGGCCCTGGAGCCACAGGTTGCAGACCCCGGTGCTACAAAACAACACTGTTTGTTATTATAGTCTAAACCTTAGAGCCAAGTCAAACTGCTGTGTATCGGTTTATTTCCAGTGACGTGACTTGCATAAATTCATCCAGATTAGTGCCAGCACGTTAGCATATAAATATGATTGCCCTCGCCTTGTTAACACAGACATTTCCAGCGATGCCTTCAAGAATAAGTGGAAAATTGTTCATATTTTTTATAACCTTGCAGACAGGGCGGATTCCTAGCACATACAAAGGAATGTTGGCACTCTTGTATCAGCGTGCTGTTGGGTGCTGCTGGCATAATGAATTTACTTGTTGATAGCATAGTTATTTCAGTTTCACCCCGTTTTTGTTAGCGCTGTAACAAGACCATGATGTTTCCCCATGAGGACAGAGATTTCACACAAGCGCGGCACTCGCCACAACAAAGACGCCTCGTCCCCGCTTCTCACACCGATTCATTAATCATGGGAAAAAAGCAGGGAATACGTACGGAGATGACAGATGGGTTTGAATGCTGCTAAACGACACATTAATCGCACGTAGAGCATTAAAAAGTTTAGAAACGTATCAGATTGCAGAACGAGTGTGTGAACAATCCAAGTCACCGCTTCGAGCAGATAAATATTCCCCTCATTATGCAACAGTAAATGAGTCTTTGAGAAACAAATATTTTCAATTTTGCCTGTTGAATGAGGTTTTCACAGGCAGGTGACAACTGATGTGATTATTTAATGAGGCTGGATCGCAACCAGGCAACTGTTATCAATGAATCATCCTCTTAAAAAAAGCAACTCCATATACAGGTCAGGGGTCGGCAGAAAAGGGTCCACAGCCGCAAATAATATACGATGTACCACATGACTTATGATGCCTCAACACAAATTTGGTTATTGTTCATTTTGTCGGATGCTTTAGAAAAAAGATCTTTTCATTTTTTGGATTGTTTTGCTAATTTTTGTTCATTGATTTAAAATTTTTTTGTTGATTTTTGTGGGTTATTTTGCAAATTTTTGTGTTTATATTCATGAATTTGACTATTTTGCTCATTTTGTTGATTGCTTTCTAAATTTTTTATAACCATTTTATTTTCCATTTTCAAAGGCGCATGCTGAACAAAAATTTAAACTGTTGCTAATAATCTACAAAATGAACAAAATCACCAAGAAAATTAAACAATGTAGTCAGTTAAATGTTGAGAAATGAAAAAAGATAAGCAAAATGATGAACACAATTATGAAAAAATAATAATCAAAAATATTGGAAAAGTGCAAAAAATTAATAAAAACTTGATGATGTGACTAAAGTAAGAAATCAACTGAATGAAAATGAAGAAAATATTCAACAAAATGAACCAAAAAACTTGGCAAAGTAATTGAATGAACAAATGAACAAAAAAAGTGAGCAAAAATAAATAAAACTGAGTGAAATAATCCACAAAAATCAGCAAAAATCTGGGAAAAAGTCACAAAAACAAATACAATGTTTAAATAAATGAAAAAATTTATAAAAACTGAACCAAATAATCTGCAAAATGAACAAACAGGAGCACAAAATGAACAAAATTATTAATAAATTGAACAAAAACAAGCAACATAATCAAGGAAAGAAAAAAAAATAAAAAAAGAATCAACGAAATGGACAATAAAGAATTAAATAATAACAGAATTGGTGTAAACATTTTTCCAGCTCAAGCATGCGTCATACATGTGATACGTAGAGGGTCTGAATATTATTTGCAGCTCTAGATTCTTCCTGTCTTTCCAAACGTGCCTGTGTAAGCACAAAATCAATCAAAATAGGAAAAAAATTGAACAAACATTTAGACAAAACTAAAGAACCTGGCCCTAGGACTACACAGGACTTGTCCAAACGGGCCACTTTACGTTTGAATTTGTGTCTCCCTCTGCGTCCTTCCCCATGTGTCAGCAATGTGAGAGTACATTTGCCACATACCAGACGTCCTGTTCACTAATGAACTAAAACTACGATCATTTGTCTCGTCAGTGCTGTTTTGACACAGTGAGGGTAAATGCGAGGACTCTGCAAAATCTCAAGCATTTCGCAGCATTTTCTGTTGTAAACATGTCACAGTTGGATTCAAATGAAGTTTAGAGACCTGGTATTCTTAACATTGACAATACAGAGATGGCTTTAACATCTGATTGCATGGCACATCTCTGGAAAAAAATAACGACCACTGTCATGTTTTTCTGAAATCAAAATTTCTGTATGTGTGACAGCCATTCCATTCTAGCTTGTGTTGAATTCCAACACAAACATACCTCATTCTACAAGTATGTGATCTAATTTTTTTTTTATATCAGTGGCTAATACTACACTTCTAACTGTAAATCCTTTCACCAGGAAAACAAAATAAAAGGTTGTATATTTATGGATGGATGATCCAGCCATCCATCCAACCAACCATCCATCCACCCATGGACCCAGCCATCAATTTGGCCAGCCATCCAGCCAGCTTGTTATTCTCCCCACGGGGTCACAACCTGGGTAGCTCAGTCAGTAGAGCATCAGACTTTTAATCTGAGGGTCCAGGGTTCAAGTCCCTGTTCAGGCAAGAGTATTAAAGCTGCTTATATGAATGCCTGCAACAAAACTATCTGTGCAAGTTTGTCAGTTTAAAAAATAAATGCAATGATACTATAGTAGAAAAGGCAAATGATATTCTGTGGCAGTCAAAGGAGACTACATCAGGGGTGGGTAATAGTTATGTCATAAAGTTGTTTTTAAGCTACATGTATCAGTGGCTAATACTAGGCTTCTAACTGTAAATCCTTTGACCAGGAAAACAAAACAGCTCAAAAGATTTTTAAGTGAACTTGATGTTCAGGTTGTATATTTATGGATGATCCATCCATCAAACCACCCATCCAACCATCTACCATGCCTCCATCCAACCACCCATCCGTTAAGCCAATCATCCAACCATTCATCCAACATCTATCCTTACATCCAACCAACTATCCATCCCTCCATCCAACCATCCATCCAACAATCCATCCAGCCAACCATCCAACCATCCTACCATCCAATAACAGTTCAAAAGATTTTAGAGTGAACATGATGTTCAGGTAGTATGTTTATGGATGGATGATCCAGCCATCCTGCTGTCAATCCATCCAGCCAGACAGCTAGTTTTAGCCCTTAAGGAGCTTGGGTAGCTTAGTCGGTCGAGCGTCAGACTTTTAATCTGAGGGTCCGGGGTTCAAGTCCCTGTTCAGGTGAGAGTTTTAAAGCTTCTTTTGTAATGGCTGCAACAAAACTCTGTGCTGGTTTGTATGTATGAAAAATTGATGCAATGATGCTACAGTAAAAAAAAGGCAAATGATATACAGTGGCAACCCTTAGAGTGAACAGCCAAAAAGAGTACATCCAACTATCTATCATCCATCTCTCCTACCATCCAAAAACAGCTCAAAACATTTTAGGCCAGCCGCACACAGAGAAATGCCACCCACCTCGTCTCAACTCAACTGGAAATCTGCTTGATGTGCAGTGTTTCCTGACCCAGATTTTTCAGTCTTAATGTTGTCCCGACAGAAATTGTGCTGAATCAACATGTTGAATCACCAGGGCTCAGTCTCTGCGATGTGTAGTGGTCACGACTCTGACTTGGTGACTTTCATCATTGGAGGACATGTGTGTCACAACCAGTCACAACGCAATCAGTGTTTACTGTCAATAGATGGCGCCAGTTCCCAGGTGTGAGTCATGGTGTCAATCTGCAGCTGTGTGCGAAGTTCCTTCAGTCATGTATGAGGCAACCGAATTCATAGAGTTGAGTTGGGATCAGTCGCGTTTCTCCATGTGCAGCCGGCCTTAGAGTGAACTTGATGTTCAGGTTGTATATTCGTGGATGGATGATTCATCCAACCTTCCACCCATCTAGCCATCCATCCAGCCGTCCAGCCAATTTTACTTCTCAAGGAGCCTGGGTAGCTCAGTTGGTAGAGCATCAGACTTTTAATCTGAGGGTCCAGGGTTCAAGTCCCTGTTCAGGCAAGAGTTTTAAAGCTGCATGTATGAATGCCTGCAACAGAACTATCTGTGTGAGTTTGGCAGTTTAAAAATTTAATGCAATGATACTACAGTAGAAAAGGCCAATGATATTCTGTGGCAGTCAAAGAAGACTACATCAGGGGTGGGTAACAGTTACCGGTATGTTATAAAGTTGTTTTTTAAGCTACATGTATCAGTGGCTAATACTGGGCTTCTAACTGTAAATCCTTTGACCAGGAAAACAAAACAGCTCAAAAGATTTTAAAGTGAACTTGATGTTCAGGTTGTATATTTATGGATGGATGATCCATCCAACCATCCATCCAACCATCTATCATCCCTCCATCCAACCATTCATCCATCAAGCTAATCATCCAACCCTTCATCCAACATCCATCTTTACATCCAACCAACTTTCCATCCCTCCATCCAACTAACCATCCGTCCAACAATCCATCCAGCCAACCATCCAACCATCCAATACCAATTCAATAGATTTTAAAGTTAACATGATGTTTAGCTTGCACATTTATGAATGGATGATCCATCCATCCAACCATCCATCCATGCAACCCTCCATTAATCCAGCTAGCCATCCAGCCATCATGCCAACCAGTTAGTTTTGCTCCCTGAGGAGCCTGGGTAGCTCAGTCGGTAGAGCATCAGACTTTTAATCTGAGGGTCCAGGGTTCAAGTCCCTGTTCAGGCAAGAGTTTTAAAGCTGTGTATATGAATGCCTGCAACAAAACTATCTGTGCTAGTTTGTATGTATGAAAAAGTGATGCGATGATGCTGCAATAAAAAAAAGGCAGATGATATACAGTGGCAACTCTAAGAGTGGACAGCCAAGGTAAGACTACATCAGAGATGGGTAACAGTTATGTTTCAATGTTGTTTTTAGGCTGCATTTATCAGTGGCTAATACTAGGCTTCTAACTGCAAATCCTTTCACCAGAAAAACAAAACAACAGCTCAAAAGATTTTAGAGTGAACTTGATGCTCAGGTTATATATTTATGGATGGATGATCCATCCAATCATCCATCCAACCATCCAACAGTCCATCTATCCCACCATCCTACAATCCAATAACAGTTCAAAAGATTTTAGAGTGAACATGATGTTCAGGTAGTATATTTATGGATGGATGATCCATCCATTCCTCCCGCCGTCAATCCATCCATCCAGCCAGCTAGGTTCGAATAAAAAAATTAATTAAATTAAAAAATAATAATAATAAGTGATCTGGTCCATCTTTAACTTTTTGCTCCATTATTAAGGTATTACAGCACATAATCCGACAAATGACTGTCATGCTGGGGTTTGATTACATGTTGCTATAGTAACCAGTCTTCCAGTGGGGTTGGACCAAGTCGGACCTTCATATCTTCTGTTTATTCAGTGTGGACATTGTTTTACCTGAGATTCACTCGACTGCACTTGTGGATAAATGTTTACACTAACAACACCATAATATGACTTTGTTTAGCACTGCTTGATGAAGTTTTAGCAGCAGTAGGCTAGCAGTTAGTTAGCTTTCCCTACGCTCCGTAGGCACTGCTGCCGTTCATACAAACATGGTTGCATCCTGCTTTTGGCTCCCAAGATGTTGTCCATGATGACACTAATATATACAGTCTATGGCACAGACTGTCCTCAAAAAGCTGAGCCATTTCTGTTAATCTTTCGGTGTTTATGTTGTGTTCTGTTCTTTATCTTCTTCCGCCACATGAGCTGTACTGCTCTACAGCGCCCCCACAGTTTCTGGTGGCACTGCACCATTTTCAACGGTGCGTTGCACATGCGTAAAGTGCATTAAAATTTTTTATCAAATCAATCATGCAAATGAATTAATCCGGATTAACGCGTCCATTTTGACAGCCCCCGTAAATTCACTTTTGTTTCCTTTGTGAGTTTAACTCCCATCAAGTCAAAGTTTCCACCGCGTCGCGGCTTCACAAAGGGTTTGAACTGAAAGTCGCTTTGCTCCTGAAGACGCGTCCTGAGTGACTGAAACCTTCCTAAAGCACTTCCTGTCCAGTCCCAGCAGCACCTCATCCTCCATGGACCCTTCCCTCCATCTCCCCTGGTCACGGGAACAGAACGGAATAACAGGTGTGGAAGCATATGTCAAA
>JAQQAE010000904.1:0-28584 GCA_029823295.1 Pseudamia nigra
TTAATTGGACTTCATGACATCAGAATATAATCAACTTTTAAAAATCTGTCAAAATCTTATGGCATTTTAAGTTGGGGAGACCTACTAGACTTTGCAAGAAGATGTTAGAAAGCTCACCTTTAGCATTGAAGCCTCTGCACTGCCTCAGTGGGTCACCGTGTTTAACATCCTGCCTTCTGCTCCTCCTGAATTAAAAACAATATTGATGCAAATGTTACTGCAAGCAGCATTACCTGCACATATTCACAGAACATGTGCCAGATCGCTAACCTCTTGGTGGAGGGCGTGAAGGCAGAGCAGTTCTCTCCATCCCAGGCACAGTATGGGTCCCGGGCCAGGCAGCAGTCAGAGCAGGCCCGGCCATACACGCTGCAGCGATGCAGAGACACCTGAGTGAGCCCTGCATCAGATGACACATACAGCTGTTGCTGTAGTGACAAACAAAAAATGTGAATCAATTTTGCTAAATACACTGAAATGTTACAACATCAAATCAGAATTTTCTTGAAAAGACTCATGCTTACTCGCTTAGATGAGAGCTTCATTGTCTTAATAGGAGCTCTGGTCTAAAAATGTAAAATAAATGAGTGGGATTTTATTTTTGGGCGGTACAACTTTATTTTCACAGATTTCACATTTTTAGACATACCCTAAAGACCTCCACTTCCTCTAGTGTGAGCTCCTCCATGTTGGTTGGGTCTTTTGGCAACACTATGACTTTCTGGACAGTACCACGATCTAAAAAAGTACAAAAATATACATGACGCTTTCATTTTCTCCACAAAACACATATGTTTCAGTCATAGTCAACCTGATATTTTCTGCATCACCTGTTCCCAGGAAGAGCACTTCATAGCGTCCATCAACAGCATCCACCTGATCCACCACTAAGGCAGTGTAACGGTAGTCCACACCTGTTCTTACCACCAGGGGGCGGCGGTGGATAGGATAAACTGGATGGAACATGAGGGGATGGGCTCTGATGAAATTCACAGCCTCATCTGAAAAGTTCTTGGATGAACGAATGCCAGGAGTAAATGTTCCTCCAGGGCACTATAATGAAAAACAGAACAGATGAAGCACAGCCATATGAACCTGTTTAGATTGTGTACTAATTTCCTTTTCTTAATACTCTGCTTATGAATGCAAAGACATACTGTTCCGGGCCGTGGGTAGGGGATCTTCCCAGTGTACTCTGTCCACTGGTAATTGTGTCCATGTTTATGGGCAAATGGACCATTGAAAACATTGCGAATGTCAGCCATGGAGTACACACAGACAGCTGAGCCCTTGAACACAGAGCTTAGAACACAAACAGACAATTAAGGTAAGAGACAGCTCACGCCCAACCCTTGAAATTAACACATAAATTGGCCACAAAAATGTTCAGCGGCCTGGCTGAGATGCGCTACCAGCCTGCAGCACAATTTACAACAAAAGCCATGATATCTACTCACCCCGCTGTGGTGAAGAGAGCATAAACCGTTGGGTTTCGTTCATCCTGTGTAGGTTGAATGAACACATCCCCTGAAAGAATGAAAAGAAAATCAATAACGCTATGGTTAAGGAGCATCAATTAAACTGAATCAGATTCAACGCAGTGTGCATTTTATTGTGCCCTCACGTAGTTCATCAAACCGCGTCTCCACTCCATCTTCTCCAATCACAGAGCAGATTAGGCGAGCCTTTAGGAAAGTCGTCCAACGGTTCACTAGGGATTTCTGTCCACCTTCATCATTCTAAGTAGTAAGAAAATTGGGTCAAGCTCTACTGAATATGCACAATATGCTTCATTTTTGTGCAGATTTGTTAACTAGAAATGTCATGTGACTGGGCTCACCAAACACACTCTCCCCACTCGGGCTAAAACGCTGGGACTTGCCCCACCAGTGGAGTCCAGACTCTTCTCACGGAAAAAGAAGTAAAGTTTGTCGTCATTCCTTTCTGCGCTGTCAGGGATCTGCTGGATCTGAACAAACACAGGCTCTGGAGGATAAAAACAAATAAGCAAGAAGAGGATGGAGGCAAGCGGTTGTCAAATAAAATGAGAGGAACTATAACCTGTAATCATTTACCTCCTCACGCCCAGACTTACTCACCGTTGAGCCACCTGGAGTCATATTGCTCTGTCCTGATTGCCGTTCTCCCACCCATTGTCCTGAACAGAGCCGCATCTGTGCTCATGAAGTCAATATGGACACCTGCATAAAGGTTACCATCTGCAGGATGGAGAAAAACCCATTCAGTGATTTGACTGTGGACGTATGAGAATCTAATCTTTTTTTTTTTAAAAAAAAAGGAAGGATGTCTTACTGATCAGAACTGCAATGCTTTCCTGTTTTGGATCATAGGAACATTTTCCCTTCCCTGAGTCCACATACCCAGGGACCAATCGAAACAGGTAGTCCTATAGAGGCAGATTATACAGTACAGTGAGCGTGTGCATAAAAATAGACTGCTAAAACATCATCAGGGACCATGAGAAAATCATAAACAAATCAGTGTCCTAGTTTGTAGGCTTGAAATATTTAACAGGACACAATTCCAGGCCTACAGCTGAGTGACTGTTGCTGCAAATCTCCCTCTAGGGGAAAATGTAAACATCTTGTGTTCACCTCTGCTCTCCAACCTCTGTTGATGAATGTACAGATGGGTTGGTACGCTCCCGTTCCGCAGGTGTAGAGGTGGGTGCGGTTCCATGGCTCTATCAGCCTCACAAAGTTGGCACATTCACCCTGGACAAAAAAAAGGAGTAAGACAAACGGAATTCAAACATCGTCATTGTCCTGCCATGAAAGCAGAAGTCTCAGATTTTTGAAAGAGCAGGATGAGAAAACTTGATCCTACCTGCCTTCCCTTTCCCGTCATTTGACATTCTCCCTTTCTCTTTGCAGACGCTGGCCAGTGGATCTGTCGTAGAATGAATATAAAAACAGACGCTTGTAAATATTTGTACAAGGGATGACATTAAGAGACTGGATTTATGAAAAAGCATGCATTTGTACTCACTATAAGCGGCTCCTTATTGACATTATGCATATCCAGGGCCACGAGGTACTCCCGGCTACCCAGGTACAGACGGCCTTGATCCTGATCCATCAGGAGAATGCGGTAGTCACTGGTGTTGAAGGAGAAACTGAAGGGTCTTGCTGCTCGAGTGTCCATGAGCTCTGTTTGAAAAGGGTTGAAACTTTTGTAAAGGAGACATATTATGAAAAATTATGTTTCTGTGCTTTGACATAAAATATGTTTGTGGGCCTTAAAATAATATTGCAGTATCAAAAACAGTCAAAGTGCCAAATGATGTAATGGAGCTTTTCTGACCCACTTAGCTGAATATGCCTGAAAACCCACAGTTTGTCTTCTCCCTCAGATGTGATGTCACATCTCCTGTCAATCACCTCAGCCTGAGGCCTGGGCCCCGCCCACTTGAACTCAGGTCAGCTCTCAGCATGGTTCACTTCACACCAGAACCTACCAGCGTCTTGTCTCATTTGCGTAATCCACATCCCGTGAACTCTGATCAGTCTGACCACGCTAGCACTCAGAAAAACAACCAATCAAAACAAGGGGCAGGGAGGGACCAAAACAGGATTTTTTCAGCCAAGGTTTAGAGAAGGGAAAAGAAATCAGCAAAGAAAAACACTCAGAAGAATTATGAAGTTTAAAGCAACAATTATCTTTATGATCCACAAATTTTAAGTATTATGCCAGAAAATGCACCATCTCCTCTATAAAGATGTACACTTTAAAAAAAAAAAAAAACTTAATGTATATCCAGCAGGGGGAGCAAAGGTTACAACTCAAATCCCACCTAATGCCTTCACTGTAAAAAATGTTTCATTACTTACTTGGATGAACTTCTGGTCCCGTGAACATCACCCTTCTCACTTCATTGCTGGAAAATGTGTGTCACTGATTAAATATAACTCAAGTTAGAGCATTTTGAGGAACATACTCGCTTTTAAGATCTCAATATTTTATGTGTTCAGACTGTGAGTTCAAGGCACTGTATGCCCCAAGGAGTTTGACGAAAAGCAGCGGGTCCCTTGGGATACACGGTCAGTGGAACTCGCAGCTAATTCTTAAGTTCTGAATTGTGTTCAGCAGAGCATGACCTGTTAAGACATGCTCGGCAATGGAAAATGTTTCTCTTTTTCGTTCTGCTGAAAGCTCTGATTGAACAATTTTCATGTGCTGCAAGTCAAATGGATTCTGGTTGTACTCTGGATGCAATTGTTTCCATTCCTTCATCCAACAATTCGTCACATAAAAAGTAACACACACACACATCTGTGGCATGTTTAACATACTGACCAGCATGTGTGCACACTGGGACATGGGCAGAGGCATGCTAAAGACGGCAGGCTTATATAATGACAAATGTTCACACAGACCCTCAGAAGCTGGCTTACAGGGATTCGACAGGAAGCACAATCTTTATTTACATCAAAGTGCCTGCCATCTTCCTTTTGAGGTCAATGTTAACAGGATGCAGTCAAGGTGCCACTAAAATAAACTATGCAATCGGATCTCCGGCCAACTCGGGATGGAGTCTTAGAGGTGGAACGAGGTCCGGTTCTGTTCCTGAGAGGTAAACACAGGATAACAAGCCTGGTGCCAAACTCCAGTGGGCCATAGTGGATTCACAGCACAGGCTAAATGTAGCAACACCACACCCCTATACATGTCTCCATTCTCCAAAAATAGCCAACAATGCACTGCCATCATCTGGTAAACATTCAGCAATCACTTATCCCCTGACAACATTCTGATACTGATAGAGAAACACAGGGAAGGACACATGATTGAAGTACGACGCTACTGCTGAGCCACTGGAAGCTCTCGTGTTACAACTTGACAACATATTGTCACTAAGGCACTAATGACCGGTGCCGTTTAATTCCGGCTCTATCTGAAGTATGAACAAACTGGTGACAGCACAGTGAGAGCATGAGAATCTACAAGATGGCTTCGGTTACACAGCACGTTCTGCTCTCTAGCAATGCTGACTAATTCTATTGAACTCAGTCAAACCTTTGTGTGTGTGTGTATAACTGGAAAAACTTCCCAGCAACAGAGGAAACAATACAAGATCACTATCCTCTGCAGCCCTCCGGGATCCTAAAGTGTCACTCAGGCCAGCTTTTTCGTTCAGAAGTCACATGTCCCCTGGGCGCCCCAAAACCTCCTCCACAGGCGCCTCTGGGAACAAAGAGACTCGCTGTCACAAACAATGAACAATAAATCCTTGGGGTGGCAGAAAACTGTTGAGAAAAATCCAAGTTTTCTCCTTTTTGTTTGGAATTAGGGGGGAGGGGTGACTGAGATTTGTAAGAGTTTCACAATCATCCAACAATCACAAACTGACCAAACTCCAGTAAATTAATCAGCACATTTACAGGAGCAGCTAAGTACAACAGCAGACTTTTCAGACTACTGTTTAGTTAACACTGCAGCGAAAGCATACTGGTGTGTATAAGCTGTTTACTGGAAGGGGATTAGTGTCAAAGGTCGTTGAAAACTGTGCTGTAATTAGTCTTGTAAGCTGCATACAAGTGGACCTGTTGCTGTACATAAAAGGCATGTAGACAGCTGTTTTCAGTCTCACCAAATCAATTTTGAAATCCAAACAGCACTGCAATTTGACTCCAGTTGCTGTTCACCTCTAATCCATCTCATATGACTCACGCAAAGATTGAACAAAATCATAAAAGTTCTTCATGAAACCACAGTGCAGAAACAGGCTGACACGTTAACGCTGCCTCTAAACAAAAATGCCTTTACTCAACTGCACATAAAAGCACCCAAGCATGTTATAAATCTGATTCACACCGCCTAGTCACAGGTAATTCAGGTGTGTGTGTGTGTGGGTGTGTGTGTGTATCTGCCACAGTGCTGTTCCACATGATGGAGATACGCAAATAACTGTAATCATCTGACATTGTTCTGATCAAAGGGGTCATCTACATGACTGAAACACGAGCATCCGCCATTAGACTTAATGAGGACAGGCAGCAAACGACATGGGAAAATCCCAAATGTCTACAAAAAGACCCGTTTAAAAAAAAAAAAAAAAAAAAAACAATCCACCCATCTTGAATTTTCACCTTGCGGCCAAAACCTTCAAGTGCTAAAATATCATTTTGCTTTTATGATCACATTTCAGGTGTTTCCCTCTTGTGTCGTCATGTCAGACATCAAAAACAAAGTTGACATGACAGGTCGGATTAGAATTCGTGTGGGTTTTAGGGTGTGGGGAGTGAGAAGTTTTTTTTGAAGGGCACTACCAGTCACCAGCCACACGTAATATCCACCTTTTGTTTCCAGTGTTGCTCTGTTTGACATGAAGCAGGAAATGCGTTCTTTACGTATGTATAAAGAGGAAACATACCCGCTGCTGTGGATGCGTGGACGGGTGTGTGCATGTTTTTTTTGACTGTGATGGAATAACTAAGAAAGAGAAACTTAAATATAAAATTAAAATAATACTTCTCAAACTTGGCTCAGGATCCAAAATGGGTTGCAGAGCCTTTTTCACTGGGTCATCAATTTGTTTATCGTTTTGTGTGTTAGTTTGTTTGATCACTGTGGTTATTATTTTGTTCATTTTTGTCCAGGTTACTGATTAATGTGTACCTTGTTGTTAGGTTTGTTGCTATTTTGTTACATTTCTTGCATATTTTGTTACATTTCTATTCATTTCCTTTATTATTTTGCTCATTTTAGTCCATACTGTTAATTTGCACCTTTTGTCATTTCTTGTTGCTCATCTTGTGCATTTTGTTCAATTCTATTATTTTCCTTTATTACTTTGTTCATTTTTCTCTGTTATTTAATTTGTCCCTTTTTGTGATTTATTTGTACCTTTTGTCATTTTTGTTTCTTATTTTGTTTGTTCTCTTGTATATTTTGTTCAATTTCTTGTACATTCTGTTCAATTTATATCCACTTCCTTGATAATTTTATTCATCTCGTTTGTTATTTTGTTCATTTTTGTCCATGTCGCTGATCAACTTGTACCTTTTTTGTTCATTTTGTTGCTTATTTTGTTCATTTTCTTTTGCATTTCTTTGATTATTTTTGTGTTCATTATTTTGCTCATTTTTGTCTATGTTATTGTTCAATTCCTTCCTAATTGTCCCCATTTTTATGATCAATCTACAGCCTTTCTCAATTTCTCTTTATTTATTATTGATAATTCTGTTCTTTGTCTTCATAATTGTGCTCATTTTTGTCCATAGATTTGATTAATGTGCTCCCTATTGTCAATCTTGGTCATCATTTCTGTTAGCTTCTTACACATTTCGATAACAACTTTGTTCATTTTTGTCTATTTTAAAAATCATTTTGTACTTTTGGGTCATGCGTGTTGCGTGATTGTATCCATTTTGTTGTTCTTTGGTTCAATTCTCTCATTTCCTTGATCATTTGTTGTTTTTTGGTCCATTTTGTTAATTATTTTTATTTTTAATCTTGCAACTAATTTTGATCCATTTTCTTGATTTTTTTTGTCCATTTTATTGATTGATTTGTACCTGCTAGTCATTTTTGTTCATTATTTTGCTCATTTTCTTGTTTATTTCTCCATTCACCTGGATTATTTTTTCCATTTTTTGGGCCATATGTAAAATGATTCATTTTTAGTCTATTTTCATCACTTCTTTTTAATTTTTGTAATATTTTCAGGTAATTGTGATGATTAGTTTGATCATTTTTGTCCACTTTGCTCAATAATGTTTGCCTTTATTCACTTTTATTCCATATTTTAAATCATGTTGGTGCTGATCTTGTCATTTTTTTGATGATTTTGTTCTTTCTTGCTAATCTGTGTTCACTTCCTTTCTTATTTTGTTTAATATGTTTGCTCAGTATTTGTTCATTTCATCAAACATTTGATTATTTTTTTTTGTTTACCTATTGATTTCCTTAAATTTTGTTTGTTCTCCGGCTCATTTTTGTTAGCTCAATTACATTCACACATACTATTACATCTAAACAGTAAAATACATCAAAATGTAATGGAGATACTTAGTAGCCACATGTCCCTTCTGATTCCAGAGCTGAAAAGTTTGGGATCCACTGAAATGAAGTGGAATGACAATCCTCTACTGTGTGGCTGGTTTTATTTAACGTGTGAGCTCACCTTTGAAGGAGAGGCGAACCCGCGGAGCAGACTGCTGCAGGCCCGAGCCTCTGTAAACACACAAGGCCAACAGGAGGAGTTGGGCTCCAGATGCTGTCATGGTAACAGTCATGCAGGTAACCCACAGAGATCTAAATCTGTACAAAAAAAGAAAGAGGAATGAACTATTATTACAGTATGCCCCAAGAGAAATATGAGACAGAAAAAGAATGAAGGAGAGGTAGGAGACTCTCTCCGTCGTTCTCTGATCTCGGTGATCAGACGTTTGGCCTGCAGCCTTCCAAGATGTATACTTTGGCTGGAAAGAACAACGTCCAAATCTTCACACCTGCTCTGGAAAATATGACAGCCCTATTATTTATTTAAAGTGTAAATGTAGTGAGGTATGTGTTGAGGCTGCATAATGATATATGGAGCCATTTGGACAAAGCCTAAAAAAAAAAAAAAAAAAGGTGAACAGTGACACACCAATTTTGGCTATGTTACTCAGCATGGCAGATTTTCCTAAACATATTCCATCCATGTTTTCTGTGAAATGTGTGAAACAAGACTCTGATGCCCATCAGTGATGCCCTCTGCCTCAGTCTTCATCTTTCCACAAAGGATGTCAGTGTATTTTCAGAAGTTGATGAGTGAAATACGTGACACTTCAAAGAAACAGGTAGTCCTTACTGGAACAATTTCTGACAGTTCAGGTGTGTTGAAACGTGGCCCAACTGTTAGACCTTAACTCAAGCATTCATTATGCATCTGCACTTTGCTGGAGAGGATCCCATATAAATTATGAATACTAAAAGCTGAGTCCATAACATCCATTAAATTGTGCCTCTGAAGGTGTGCTTTGCTCCAGCGATAAGCCATCCCACGGGCTTTTCTTTGTCTCATGACGACATGTAGCCTGGGCCTCCAGAGGCTCAGTGAACATGAAGGCTTTTAGGGGAGGAATTCATAGTGAAAAAAGTGGAGCGTTTTTCCAAAAAAAAAATTATAATTGTGTTTCACAACATGGTATAAAGAACTGATTAATATCAGACACATTGTGACATGGTGTGCTCATGATTAAAAACATTAACGATAAATAATCTCCAAAGCCTGGCACGCAGAATATTTGGAAATCAAAAACACAAAGCCACAGGGAATGCCTTGCAGCTTTAATCGACAACTGCCATATATCTGCTCACCAGGGTAGCTGACTTATGCAGCTTCAGACAAATACTTAACTGCTTTTTCAGTACACAGCATAAAATGTGTAATCAGGTTTTTACATGAACAAACAAGATCACCCACCAATGCAGCAGGCTAATTTAAATAATTTGCTTCCACAATCAAGGAGATGAGCATCTTCCCCCAAGATTATTTTTGGTCAATTTTACTTATTAAATTAAGCAGATAAACATCTTCACCCTGGATCATTTTGGTCAGGAAATCAGAATAAAATCAGATATATGACCAAATGAGAATCACAGGTACAGTCCACTTCAGTTCTAATAAAGCAGATCATATGGATGAGCAACCAGGCCAAATGCTGGAAGGCAAAGTTTTCCACAGTCTTCTATTTAACCTTTCATGATTTAAATGAAGACAGCTGGACAGGAGAGTACACTCAAACCCTTCAGATACAGTATCTAAACCTGCAATCAGAGAATATGAATGAAGCCTCAAAGTGTGTGTGGGCTCCTTTTTTAACATGGCCTGATTATACTTGGTAATATTTGTATCGTTATGATATTCCTGCTGGGTTTTCTGTGTCAGATGTTAAGGTTTGAACAAATTAGAGCCCTGCTGTAATAATGTATGGTTTCTTCTGAAAAATAATTATAGGATTTCTCTAACCTACTTCTCATTTTCCACGGGCAGCGCTCACTTACCTGTGAACTCAACATCCAGAAATAGGAACCGACATATGTGAGTAGCAGTCATCTAACATTAACTTCACGGTACAGAGTAACCAAACAGAAGTTAAAAGTTAAGCCACAGAGACGTCAAATGTCCTTACCTTTGAGTTGTGACTTTCCCGGTATCCTGTTTGCCGCGGAGATCCCAAACTTGCGGGATGTTACCGCCGCATTCCCCGCGCTGTGCGTCCTCGGAGCAGGCTTGGAAAATCCCTCTCAGCAGCTCTGCGCTGGCATGAACAATCCGATAGGTTTGCAAATTCCCCCAGAGAGAAAACGCTCCCTAATCACTCGCTGTTAACCGACGGCATGTCTTCTTGCAACATTTATACAGGAAAGCGCACAGCTGATCCCTGAACGCCTCTTCCACTCCTTCCAAAAACTTCAAGCATGGATGGCTACACCCCTCACCGTGATGTGATCAAGATGCTGCTCCATTTCTCCTTTAAAGGGACTTGGAGGGTGTTTGAGTGAAAACCAAGTGACCAGGTGCAGGTGTTGGAGAGTGTGTGCCCCGCTGTCCTCTCCCGTCTGTTCTACCCCCACCCAGCCTCCCCTCTCCTGTTGGCCCACAGCAGCATTGGTCCAAACCTCTTGGTACACCATATGGGTATGATTAACCCTGTCACTGCTGAGCTGAACACTGCCTCTGCTCTACACTAGATTAATACCACTATGATCACTAAGTTTATTTAAAGTTAATCGTTGTTTTTAAATTATGTAAAGGGAATGCAGCCACAATGAATACAAATGTGTTTCTCATGAGCCAGGAGGAGCCACAGCCTATTCTTATGCAGCATTCAGGGACTCGCATTCATTAGAAAAGGGTCTGCCACTTGGACAATGTCACCATTACTCTTGGCCTCTACATGAGAGTCAAGTCAGCCGAAACAGATTCCTGAGATTCCTATGTGCCTAGATCCAGTACTCACAACAACGGTGACAAAGTAACCAAGACGGGGAACGGGTAGTAGAAGACATCCATCCTTTAAACAGAGCATTGAGCTTGAAATTAAACCAGCTTCTGCCTTTGTGGGCTGAGCTTTGATGCAGTATGGTGTACTAAAAGCACAAAAGCAGGGGATGCCTATATTCTGAGAACAGCCCTGTGAGACTGCAAAATAAAATAAACATGTGAGGCAATGTGGTGCGTCAGTGTGCAAAAGGTCACGCAGGAGGGCAGTAAATATGAGACAGCTCTAATTTTAACCTTTTGGATTTCTTTTTAATGCATTTTTGGTTTTGATTAACTTCATGCAGAGAATATATAAGCAGTGGTCTTATCTTAAGTTGGGAATCAGCCAGATGGATCTAGAGTGGTGTGTTAGGATGTGTCCAGGAGAGAGGCTTTGTTTCCCGCTTCATGGGAGGCATCAGTGTGTTTCCAGCTGAGGAAATGAGTCACAAGTGTGTGCTGAGTTCAGATTTCCGTGGCTTCTCAACTTTGGCAATGGATACTAGTACACACTGACCAACTCCCACAACCTCATAAGCACCTTTTAACGTCATCTGTATCTCTTGACGGTGCACCACTCCAGAGTCTTATCTGACCAGCATGCATCCTATTGCCTCGACTTGCTGATGAGATAGTCAACAACCATGGAACACTGTAGGAATGGGCCTTTTCCCCTTTGTCTACGTGAGTAAAAGGAGCAGGCTTCGCAGGCTTGTTACATCCAGCATGATGGATGGATTTTTGTAACATGGAGACAGATAGGGTGGATTAGAAAACAAACCCTGTGTGTTTTCTGGTCCACACAAAGATCCGTCAGTGGGATCTTCAGGTCTAATGGATCGTTAGGTGAAATGTGAGGTAGACATTTATCTCCAACCAAAGCCTGAACCCTCAGACACATCAATCAGGACAATTCTATGAGTATTGTCCCCTGAAGGAAAAACAACCCATTATTTGACTTACTGATGGTGTTCCCTTTACTGATTAATTGAACATTGGGAGTGTTTAAACATGCCTTTTACAGAAGTTCAAGGCATCACCAATGCATGTTTGAAGAGACAACCATGACCCTGAAAAGAAATTATAGGATGAAAAAAAAAAATAGGAATATTGTCCATGAGTGTTTTCTTAACCTCAGCTTTACAAGATTTTTAAGACCCTTAATTATTATCTTACAGCTGAAAAAATGTAAACATCAAATGCAAGATAAGGGAACAGGTGCTGTGTAACATCCATGAACTTCACAGATCGTTGATTATCAAAAGAGAGAAACTTTCGAAAACATCTTTCACATGCAGGGAGCGTACGTGGCGCACATTCCAATTGCAGCCTGCTCGCCTCATGCTGTATTAAAAGTGAGGTGATTGCAGGTTTTTGCAGAGAGCACTGTGCAGACAGAGCTGCAGCTTCCCTGAGATGGACTAGTGTCTGCAGTCGTCCAATATGCCACGTGTTCACAGGGCCAGCCAGCAAGCCACCATCTGCCTTGAAGACAAGACTGGCACTCTCCCTCACTATAAAATGCAGCTGGGAGATTCAACAGCTGTTGAAGAAGAGATTATTCCAAATAACAAGCGTTGTGTGTTAAGGAGAGGGTGTTACTGTACATGAAAAGCAGGATCGTGAGGATGTGAAACAGATGAGTGAAAGTACAGTGTTTGTGTTTGAAAAGGTAAATCTGTCAGCATTCATTCCTAAGCTTTGGATGACTGGTTAAGAGTTATTGTACAAAAAGAGAGTATTTTTAATGTGTGACTTAAGCTCCATGTTAACTTCTATGACAGACAGTGTTTGTGCCCAAAGAATCAGTGAAAAAATCTGTCATGGTGGAAAAAGTGAGAATAGAGGAGTGTGTTCTCTCATTAGCAGACAAATTAGTATTCTAACATACATGTCTCCAGTGTGTGCATGCTGACATGGATGCACGCACAAACACACCTGCTTTGCTGTTTCAATTAAGATTAAAATATAGATTTATTCTTATCTCCCCCTCCGCAGCCCTTCTCTCCTTCTCTGTGCATACATCCTTGAGACACCGGACTCCAGGTGAATTTCAATGTTAGAGACAAGAAGGTAGCGCTGCAATCTGTTCGTTCTGTCAAGTGGTTGTGTGTGTAGGTGTGCGCGTGCACTTGTGTGCATGTGTGTACTGTATGTGCAATGTGATTGGTGGGGGGTAGGCCTATTCATCTGTCTGGTGTGATCGTAGCTCTGTGTAAATGGGCCTAGGCGTGAGTATGCACTCTGTGATCTCCCAGATAAGAGTCATCCATCTGCTGTGTGTATCTGTCAGGGCCCAGGCAGCTCTGCTTATCGCTGCATTCATCCATTTCCTTCAATCATAGTCACTCTATTCTCTTTTCTCATCCCTCTATGTTTTCTCCTGTGCTCAGTTCAGGTGATGTGCTTAATCTTGATTAGCTGACAGCAGGCGATCATGGATCCATGCACTGACGTGTTAAAAGAGGCAGATATGTGAACGTGATGTCCAGTTTCAAATATGAATACATGAATAAATGCAAGCTTTCATCAATGGGGCCCATGCATGTACATAGATGCAGAAACCCATAGATATTGGTATTCAGGGCCCTTCAGCCTATCAAATGATTCATTATAAGAGAGCAGCACAAGCCTTTTTGTACACATTACAGAGTAAATATCTTTCCCAATATCAGTCAAGCAGATGGAAGAATTAGCTTCTGTCTGTTACCTTTTCATTTTCAGTTTACAATGAATCAGTCTGAGTTCGAGATTCCAGGGAACCACTTTGTGAAACGTGAGAGCGTAAAGCAGTGTGACAAGATGATTTGTGTACAGTAGCAACACCAGCTCAACCTAGGGGAGTGTAGTTTACACTAAAGAATCCATTTAGGCTTTTGCCACCACATACATAACAAAGGCTTCACAGACAACCCTCAGACCACAACGCAGCCAGAGGTTGGCTTTGTTGTCCCAGCAATCTGTACTTAGTTTGTCACGATCAATATTGTAGGAACCAAACCCATTATTAATTCATAGTCATAAAAACATGTTATGCTCTGAGGACGCCTGAAAAAATCTGCTTCAAAGCAGAGACAAGCACTGTGTTTCACATGGGATCATTTCATGAGGCATAATGTGTTTCCATCATCAGTATTAATAGTATACGTCCATCCTGGACTGCATACCCTGGGTGCTGCCGGGCCTACAGCAGGATAGGTTTTTGCTAGTGGAATATTTATAGCTGTGCATTAAAAGTGGAATCAAGGGTTTAAGTGTACCATTGCAACACTGCTGCTGTTCCTTTGTCTGGGCCTGTCCAAAAATGTCTTACCCAAGGCTATTTGCAATGCTACATTCAAAATGTCAGTGATATGACACAGTGCTGTCATATCAAAGACAAAAACATTAAAGAACAGCTGTATCACAGCAGTGTTTCTTTGATTTCTCTCCCTCAAGAAGAACATGTTTAAGTAAAACACAACAGTCCTTTCAAGTCAATTAATAATTAAAGTTTACAGTGGCCTACACCTTTCATTTCAGTGTTATGATTCACATTTTAATATATTTTATTTCAGGTACCTTATAGTGTAGGCAGTGTCATCAAGCTGCATGATAGAGGCCTACTGTATTTGAAAGTAAAAATTTATAGCATACTGAGTCTACGAGAACAGCTGAACCACACTGCCACCTTGTGGCTGTTTTATTCACTGAGGTTCAATTGTGCAGAAATATTTAAGTAAACACTGTTTTTCATTTTATTTAGCTCTTATTTAAATGTGTCACCCCATTCTTCTAAAAATTTTCAGAAAGGATCAGTTTTCCACCCACATTCTGGACTACAAGAGAAACAGGCCTTGCTCAAAGGCACCTTGGTACTCAACTGCTTATCTGACCTATAATACAACACTTCCCCAAGTGCTTTTAATCATACCACATGATCATCATCAGCCAATGAAATTTCCCATGATGTTGACATGGTTTGGTGGAAGAGATATTCAATGGACCCTATGGTAAAATAGCTTTTCAAACACTACTCTGAAGTTACGAATTAACTGTAACCCTGAGCAATAGAAGTCTACTTTATGTTGAGATTGAAAACACACAGATCAACGTGAAACGACTGCCTTTTTTATTAGGTCTGAGTCAAAAGGTGGACATTTATCCTAAAGCAAACAAAATTAACTAGTGTATTTTCTCTTACTACAGTGTTCTATAAAACACAGCACACAAAATATAACTTTCTGATTATGTTCATGAAAAAAAAAATCCAGATTTGTTAAAATTTTCCATGGATTATGTGTACTGTCTTCTCCAAAAGACAATGTTGAAATATTATTTACAAGTCATTGCTAAGAAAAGTAAGCAAATACAAATACTAGATTTATTACAGTGCACTCCATGATTGTGTGAATTTAACATTTACCATTTGTGAATAATGTTATCATCCGTATGTTTCATGCTCACAGGCATGCCCCAATGTGGATGTGAAGAACAATTCAACCAATACAATCTTTAAAAAAGAAAATACAAATTTTTCATCACAACACAAGAAAACTAAACCTTAAATGTTTTACAAAGCAAATTTTAAGCCTTAAGTTAATCTAAAGAAAATACAAAACTCAGCTACATGTAAAGCGCTTTACAAAAATATAGGAATCCACAAAGACATTGGTAGAACAATGATTTTAAACATCATAGATGCTTTACAAATTGTTAACAAGGGTGGATGTTGGTTTGTAACAAGACTGGACAGACAAAAAAGGGAAAAATGCAGGTAGCATATTGAAACAATATCTGTTGCTATTACTACAGTAGAGTACACGTTTCCTTATACAGAGCTGAAAGTGTGTAATTGTCCAGAAGTCAGTAAGAGCCTTTCAATTAAACCGCCATGATCATCCCTGAGAACAGATTTTGGTTCAGTACTCAGTGCATCTGAAATATAATGCTATTTTATCAGTCCAGCTTGAAACAATTTCATAGGGTCTCATGCAGAATTTAATAACACCTTTGTTTCCAAGTGTCTTCCAATGATGCATGTAAAGGTTTTTAGAGAATCTGTATTGTTAGAGTAACTGCCAGCAAGTACTGGCAAATAATTTCCTACATGTGCACAGGCCGTTGCTGAATATTCTTCATGAAATAGAAGAACACTATTCGGATGGGGTGTCTGGTGTAATATGCTGCTCAAGAACCTGTTTTAAAAAAAAAAAAAAACAAAAAACTGCACAATATGAACCAGAGTTTGCGGAGTACCGACTGTATAAAACAGAAGGGAAACATGCTGCCTTGGCTTTAGTCTTATAATAAACCCTGATTTAAAATGTGTACTTTTTTAGATATAAAAAATTATTTCTGTGCATAACAATGACTAACATCAGGAAGGACTCGATCTCAGCATCTCATCGTCTCTGGTCCCTTGATGACCCATCTTCTTTAAAATACAGCTGCTCCTCCCGCTTTTAGCCATCTTCCTGCTCACTGTCATCAGAACCTGATGAACAACACCAAAACAGTTTCAAGTGATTGTTATAACTCCATATATAGTTTATTTAGTGTTTAGAGTAACATTAACATCATTCAAATTTAAAAGTAAAAATTATCACCCCAAATCTGTCTAACCCCAGTTATTTACAGTAACACTGCTTTTAAGAGGAAAGTCTTACCGTCGATCACAATTTCTCCACCATCATCCTCCTCCACTGGGCTCTCATCTGAGGAGGACATATTTCCTGTCTATTCAGTTTAGCCTGCATTACTCAGACATTTTATTTAACTACAACACAAGCCAGAAAACTTGATGCCAACATGTCCGTGCCCTCTCAACAACATGCAACAACAAATACTACACATTGCCGACTCACTGATTATGTTGCTTTTTAGGGCTGATACTAATATAAACTATTAGTTATCTAACATACAAATTCCTGATAGACATCTGAAGTAAAAAATAGGGATACAGTGATTGTAAAATTCAGTTAGCATGTTTAATTTTGCAGAACAACAATGTAGGAAAAGGAGAGCTTCCTGGCCTCAGAGATAGTCCATTTGTGACTAGGTACAAAATTGAGAACTCCAAGGTACTCTCTTTTTATTCACAATTAAGTGTGCTTATTGTCTTGGTATAGTCATACACACCTTTCAGACATAACATTATGACCACCAACCAGGGATGGGGTCATAATGTTGATTGTATCACTCAAATGGCTTTTGTCAGTGGGTGGATGTATTAGGCAGCAAATGAATATTTAACCCCTGAAGCTGTTATATGAAAACAACCACTTGGCAAAACTAAGTAAGGATCTTAACAATTTTGACAAGGACCAAATGATGATGGTACATAACTGGGTGATTGCCTTCAAACCTTAAGCTCTTGTTGGGCGTTTTATTCTGCAGTGGATAATACGCCAACAGAAGTGGTCTAGGGATGAACAACTGGATTTCAATTCAACTGAGCATTTGTGAAATGTGTTGGAAAAAGGGGTTAGTTTCATGAACGCCCAAATTCACAACTGAGGATTTCAAGTACCGGTATGTTGTCACTATGTCTTGTGTTGTTTGCTGTTATATCTATATCTCCGGTTGAGGCAGATGGCTGCCTACACTGAGCCGCTGGTTCTGCTGGAGGTTTTTAATCTTCCGTTAAAGGAAGTCCTCCCCGTCACCCTTTGCTTGCTCTCGGTGGTTCTGCTGTGTTTGCTCTCTGTATAGTCTTGAAGTTTCGGCCTTGAATTGTGAAGCATCTAGAGATATTCTTGGATTATGATTGGTACTATACAAATACAACTGAATTGAATTAATGTTTAGTGTCCTGCCAGTTATTACAGCAGCTTTTAGAGGTCTGGTAGAGCTCCTGCCTACCAGACCTCTAAAAGCTGGGTTAGAGCTGTTCTGGCATTAAAAAAGGAACTTAGACAACATTACGTGGTAGTAATGTTTAGTTCCCTTAGATGCTCTACTGGATTGAGATCCAGTCGTCCTTCCTTCCTCATGGGGTTCTGTCCACCACAGGACGAGGATCACCGAACAAGACCCACCATTTTGGAGATCCATAGACCCAGTTGTCTTGACATCAAAACTTGGTGCTAGTCTAGGTTTGCATCCTTACACTGCCGAATTTTGTGTTTCGAGCAAATCAATGGCAAGGGCTAAATGTTCACTTGCAGCCTCATATGTCCTACACACTCACAGGTGCCACTGTAATAACATAACTGACATTATTACCACTTCACCTGTCGGCAATCATAATGTTATGGTTGATGAGTGTATGACTATTTTTCAGTTCTTCTTATCCGTTTTGTGTGTGTGTGTGTGTGTGCGTGCCAAGGAAGCAAAAAAAAAAAGAAGGAACTGTTCAAGTCTATAAGACCTTCAGTACAGTATCTTGAATGAAGGAGAACAAATCAAATCATACAAATGTATAAAAAAAAAATACAAGCAACTGATAAATATAAGACATTGTTATCAGTGAAAGAGCATTTGATTTGCCCAAAGCCAAAGCCAGTGAAAAGAGCCAACATTCAACCAAAATATCTGTACATTAGTAGTACAGTATGACAATCTCACATCTTTTAATATTTCGACATCTGTCAATTTTCACAATAAACAGCAAGTACTGGTACATGTTCTCTTTCTAGCTTCAGTGTTGATTACTATTACTTTAGACATGTAACCAATCAGATGCAGAGACTGCTGCATTCGACCATTTCAGATACATTTATTTTAAATCAGGTAAAATAACACACAGAACTGTAAAAACGTGATTATCACATACGTTTATCTCTACTACACGTTTCACACATACAGTACTCTGCAAAAGTCTTTAGGCCACCTTCAAATTTGTTGTATTCCCAATGCTATACTTTGCAGAAATTTGTTTCCCAGAACTGACTTCCATATGCTAAAGGCAGTGTTAAGTGTTCCCTCTGCATCTTGATAGAGCTTAACCTTCCATTGCTTGACTGTTTTGTGTTTTCTTAAGTAATCTTGTGCGATATTACATATGTTGTGAACTTCTTCCAGAACTACGTCTTTAGACTTATGCTGTCTTACATTTTCCTGTCTCCACATAACCCCAAACCACTTCTATAAGGTCTTTTTTTTTGTAAATGCTGTTCACTGTTAATTTCCCATGTAGAGAAATGCCCAGTAACCTCAATCAAACAACAAAATAGATGGTTTGCCAAAAACTTCTGCACAACACTGCAACATCAGCTGTGGTTAAAAACTGACATAACCTAATCTATTATTAAAGTAGTATTAAATAAATGATATAAATAAACCATGAATGTCCCATTAAGCCCTGAAGAGCAGTGGGATTTTAGACGTCGGTATTAATTTAACTCTGACCTGCACCCGGCCCTCTGTCCTCTTCGTCTTCTACATCTTCCTCATTTTCTTCTTCTACGTCTTCCTCCTTTTCTTCATCCTGGTCTTCTTCCTCCTCCTCCTCCTCCTCCTCGTCCTCCTCCTCCTCCTCCTGACTGTTACGTGGTTCAGTTTCAGCTGCTTCCTCGCTAGCCTCCTCTCCAAGCTCGTCATCAGAGTCTGAGATCACGACACAGTCATCTCCGTTACCGTTGTCAGCGGCCCTGGCTCCACTGGAACTGCTGTTTCAAAAGAAAAGAAAAAAAAAACAAAAACAAAACACCCACTCAAACATAACACAGTCAGTATTTTGGTATGTATATGACCTGGTCTAGGGGAGCAGCCGAAAGGAAAAGAAGAAGACAGAGTTACTGCCTGTGTCAGTAGCTTAAATACACATTAATAACAGCTACAAGTA
Organism: Pseudamia nigra; assembly: GCA_029823295.1. Lineage (NCBI taxonomy): Eukaryota > Metazoa > Chordata > Actinopteri > Kurtiformes > Apogonidae > Pseudamia > Pseudamia nigra. The sequence goes on from JAQQAE010000904.1 coordinate 19,764, forward strand.
TCTGTTTGGCATACCTGCCATTCTCCCTCGGTTCCCAGAGTGGAGTGAGGTAGTATCTCAGTGGGTCTCTGAACAGATCATCCTTAAGTATCTGGGGAAAAAAGAATATATAAAACTTTAAACTATTTTCTCAATGACAACTGGTCAACATTAAAAAATATTAGGCTTGCCATACTGATGATCAATATTTATCAAAATACACTGTATAATTTGACATTGTTACTGTTTCAGTATCCCAATAATGACTGAAGCTGGAACAAAAAGGGTTCATTCACTAAATTTACAAAGATTAAAATGGACCCGAATTTTCATATCCTCGATGTAACGACAGATGAAACCTAACTAATTAAGCAAAGACGAATGCAAGAAAAAAGTTACGTTTACCATTGCAAACCTTGCTTGTGTAGACATGTTTGTAGATGAAAACATGAACTTACGAGGTTAACTTGGGTGTACCTTCAATTCTATCGGAACAGCAGATTTTGCCATTCAAAACCAACACAGACCAGAGTTAACAAGGTACACTGAATGACCCTTTCAAAGCATTTTTAGTGGATACATCATCATTTACATGTGCTACATTTCCATTGTTTCTGACATTAGCCTTCTGTTAATATGCTTCCTTTATAACGTCCTCTGTTCTATTGTTTGTTGTGACAACAGAATTGTATAACAGCCTGAGATTAATCTGAAAACCTGAATTATTGAAATAGTGTCAGCTGGTCTTTGATCCACCTCTTTTGGTGAGATAAAAGACCCCGTTTGGTCTGCACAATGGTTCTGTGGGAGGTTTCACACCTGCAAATTTGCTGTGAATCTAACTGCAAAGTCTGAAAGGCCGACAAAATTATGGAGGTATGAAAATGCTGTTAGTGTTCTGTCTTGTGTCAAACTTTGACATCGACAACAGGAGGAAATCAAGTAATCTACCTGAGCCCAAAGGACAGTGAAGGCTTCTAAAACCATTCACCTGCAACTATGTGGAATAACCTTCCAAGATTCACCAACCTCTGCTTTGCATTCATTTTTTTACTGTGTGATGGGTTATTAGATTTACCCACACAGTAAAAATGTCCACAATTTAACATTATCAACTGTTTTGACATTGTTTTAATCACTTGACTCTATTTTCAATTACTGAACCCACATATTTAATGTAGTCTGTAAATTAGCATATAAACTGCACAGTATATGAGACAGATGTATGTGCCATCGAGACCTCCTCTATTTGCAGCACACATTTCTTACATGACTGCAGGTCTTCAGTTTGCACCAAAAAACACTAACACATACTTGCATTGTTGATGCCAGTTACCAGACAAAAGTGTTTACGCCATGGTCAACCTGCTCATTTTTTTGTGTGCTACAAGGTGAGTATGCAACAGCTGTGTACCTGTGCTACATCATCTTGTCCTGGGTTGCTATGGTCACTAAACCAGCTAAAAAATGTCTGATAAACCCCACGCGCTGTCTTCCTGGGTTCACAGTGGGTGGTCAGGTTATGGCCGCGATGCCACAGGATGGGGTTGGAGAAGGACATGGGAGATCCTGAAAAAAGAGCATCCATAATTAAAAGTTGACTGTAGAACTCGATGTAAAAGTTATCAAATGAAAGATGACATTTGTGTGAGACAAGTAAACTCAAAATCCTTGCATCTTTATTGATCTATTTGATGAATGATCGTTACTATCAACTCATAATGATCTGATATTATAGCCATAAAGTAAATCAAACTGGATAATTCTGAAAATCACGTAAAGAGAGCAATAAAACACCTTTAGGCAGGTTAGGTTAGGCAATACGAAACCTAGAAAATATCAAAATACATATTTTATTTAAAGTCATATGTATTCATTTAAACAACCATGTTAATTATCAGAATCATTTTATTGTAATATGGAAATATAATTGTATTAAATCTGCTAAAATATACCATCCACCCACATACATAAAAAACACAATGTGGCATTCACTCCATTTTTTCTGCATTGCACAATTTAACGGTCCAATATCTGACCACTGTTTTGTGTGATGATGTTTGTCTTTGTTTCACTTTTAAGAACATTTACTTGTTACGAACACTTTCAAAACATGTGGTCCTTTTTTGTTGCTCCAAAATATGATTAAATACAAACATTTCAGGTTTTGTTAGGAGCAATAACAGACCTAACTATATGTAGTTTCACCATTACATACAGTCACTGACACAAGTGTTGTCGCATAAGGACATAGCAGCTTAAAATGGCATATAACTGTATTCCTCATCAACAAATTGTTGCAATAAATTGTTCATTTGAATGTCAAGGACTTTCACATTAATAATGGGTGCAATATGAAACCTCCAGAAAGTGCACTGATGTTCACAGCTTGGTAAAGCCCATAACATCTGATTGTGCAAGGACAAAAGTCCTTGCACAATCAGATGTGCAAAAGTCTTGTCTTGTCGTGTCTTTAAATGAGTCAACCAATCACAAATTAGAACCACACCTGTGACTAATATTGTAATTAACACTTTCCGAGGTGTGTATAAAAAAGAACCCAAACACAGCAGACCTTTACATGAAGCGCAATATGACCTCTTGCGAAAGATTCAACCACAGACTAAACTGCTGCTCCTCAAGAGCCTGAAGACCGAGTCTGCCTCTGAGGTGGCAGACATCTTTAATGTATCCAAACGTCGAGTACAGAGGATAAGAAAAAGATTTGAAGAAACTGCTGAAGTTCGTGACAAGCCCAGGTCATACAGACCCTGTAAGACAACTGTTTGAGAGGACCGTTTGTTGCTTCGACAGTCCATGGCCAGCCCTTTTCAACTGCAGCAGAGTTACATGACAACTAATCACTAGAAACCCCTGTATCTACAAGAACAGTTTGTCGCATTCTCTCACACAGTGGTCTCCATGGCTGAAATAGTGCTCACAAACAAGCATTACACAGAAGACAACAACAAAAAAAAAATTGTGTGGCCCACAGCTTGCAGAAAGGATGGACAGTGGAAAAGTGGCAGAAGGTTGATTTTTTCCTAATGAATCATCCACTGAACTGCATCCCAATCGCCACAAATACTGCAGGAGACCTATTTGAACCCGTGGGGACCCAAGATTCACCCAGAAAACAGTCAATTTTGGAGGAGGAAAAATCTTGGTTTGGGGTTACATCTAGTATGGGGGTGTGCACGAAATCTGCAGGGTGGATGGCAACATTAACAGCCTAAAGTATTGGGAAATTGTTGCTGCCCATTACATTCCAAACCACAAGAGAGGGAAAATTCTTCAGCAGGATGATACTCCATTTCATGCTTCAGCCTCCACATCAAAGTTCCTGAAAACGAAGGTCAAGAAATGGCCAGCCCAGTCACCAGACATGAACCTTTTTGAGCATGTCTGATGTAAGATGGAGGCTTGAAAGATGAAACCTAAGAATCTTGATGAACTCTGGGAGTCCTGAAAGACTGCTTTCTTTGCCATTCCAGGAGACTTCATCAATAAGACATCCAAGTCATTGCCAAGACATATGGATGCAGTCTTCCAACCTCATGGGAGTCATACACTATATTAATTTTTTTTCCCAAAGCACCGTGACTTTATGTTCTGATGTTACTGTAGCATGTTTCTGTATTCAAACAAAATAAAGTATAATTGCTACTGTGCTTTGTCCAAGCAAAATCTGACATTTCTATCCTAATTAAATTATAAAACTCAATGAATGATACGAAACTTTATTTTGGTGTAATAATCATAATCTAGACGGCCTTGTCTTTCATACGAGTCATTTCTAATTCCAACTGATCAGCTACAAGCCAGGTTATTATTTGTTGTTCCTACAAGATGGGGGCCAAGACTTTTGTCAGGGACTGTATGATAGCTGTGCTGTCACTTATCACTGAAGGCACTGTTATTACCTCCCATGCCAAGGTGAAGCTCTTTCATGATGATGTTATTCTGGAAGTACGGGTTCCTTCTGAAGTGAAATCGGATCCTGTAGCCCAGTTTGTTATTCTTGAAAGATTCAATCTGAAACAAATATGAGGTAAGGTTAGGGGTCTATGGACAACATGGACAAAAAAACCCCATGACACTAACGTTACCTACCTCCAGATCAGTCATGTAGCTTAAAGCATCTTCATCAGTCTCATCAATGTGAGCTGATAGATGAGGGTGATTCAAGAGCTGCCACAATTGGGTCAAGAATAAGCAGTGTTTATCTCTGATTACTTTACACACTCAAAACATAAAACACACAGTGAGAGACATCTCTCCACAAAAGGATACAGCTGTGACCCAGAAGCCAGGAATCGTTTTTGTAATTGAGCTGCGCTGATCCAGGTGTGGCCGCCTCTGACGACTGATCTTTAGCTCGAGCCGCTGGTGAAGCCGAGCGCTTTTCTTTTCGAGTGCTTCAAGTCTCATCTGTACTTGAGCCAGGAGAGCCACCGACTGCCTCATCTCTGGTGCCATCTTAACTGACACAATGGCACACTCCCCATCATCATTGTCCTCGTTGTCTGAAGCAAAAGAGGAGCTTGGAGTGGAAGATGATACAGAAATGGATTCTTCACCTTCATCTGCCTCTGCAATATCATCTGCATCTTCCCTATCGGTACTATGCACAGATGTGGAGCTGTCTGCTGCTGCTGCTTGTGTTTTCAATCCCGTTTTTGAGGAATGGTGGCCTCCACGCTGTTTAAGTTTATTGCCCTGCTTCCCCTGTTTAACTTTTCCTGATGAGCAAGGAGTCTCTTCACTGTCTTCCCCATCTCCTCCTGTGAGACTGGCAAGAGCTTCAGCAGCTGCTATGGCTGCTGAGTCTGACTTGTCCAAGGGAGATGAGGAATGCTGCTGTGTTTCTGAGGACTTCTTAGCGTCTTCTTTTGCACTGGCAGGTCCCTGTGAGTCTGAGGACTGTGGCTTTTCAATATTGCTGTCTTTGTGCCCATCTGCACCGGACTTATTGACAGGCAGTCTCTTGGTACCATCAGTGCTGTCCGAACCATGAGCCCTTTGGTTACCAGCTGTTTTCCCCTCCTGGTTATCCGATTCCCTACCAGCTGCTTCTTTACTCTCAGCTTCACTGTTTGTGCAACTTTTAAAAATCAACCCCGATTCTTTCGCTGTCGCAGTTACTTTGGATGACTTGCAGGGGGTTGCATTACCTTCATCCTGGTCGGGTGATGGACCCCGTTTCCGTGATGCAGAATCAGCGGACTGTTTGCAGTCCGTCACTTCACTCATGCTTGCTAGCTACCCAATCAGCTAACAAGCTAGGTAGCCCGTAACCTTAACTACAACAAACGTAACTGCAACTGCTCACGCCACACGATTAAAAGGAAAAAGATGTAATTTCGATGCCCAGGTAGTCGTGAAACCTACATTTTCAGTGAAGCCCAAACAGGAAGCAGCGTTCCTATCTCTCCGCGGCCTTGCGTAGCGTTAATGTTAAAACTAGCTGGCTACTGCTAACGACTGTTAGCTTACATTACCTAATTCCTGTATCCTCACAGTCATGACGGAACGACGTATTCGCGAATTAAAGTCCAATAAGAAGGACGTCCTCCAAGCAACCAAATGTTACCGTTTTATACTGCCTTTGACAACAATTTAAGTTGTTTATACTTTATATTTGCATTATCCTTTAGCTTACTATCCGCGCATCGACGCTAGAGAAAAACAATCCTCTGATTGGCTACGGCACGCCGCGCTAAAACCTCTCCACCAATCATTTGCAAGGGTGTGTTTACACGCTATAACTGCGTTGCGAGCAAGCACAGTGTGGTTAGAGATAGTGTAAAGGGGAGATTCCACGTTCGGCCGTTTCACTATCGCAGCGTTGACGTAAAGCTTAACGCTGCGAACCAATGGTTTTCGAGGTCATCCAGCGTTTACGACAGTTGGTCATGTTGTACAGCAGAGCAGATTTGGTGCTAGATATTCTTAACTATTTTAACGTTGATTTAGATTTAGTGTCACAAAGAGGAAAAAGACAAAAGTACACGCGTGGACCTCTGCACAACAAACTTTACAAACACCGTAAAGGAGCCCGGTTGGTCGCAACATCTCAAGGTGTTGATTCTCAAACGGTTCATTTTATCTTTATATTTAATCAGGTCGCGTCATTATAGGTCTGAAGATTACAGGTTAAACACCATAGATATTAAACGGTATGAAACGAGCAGTTAGTAGTTTTCAAGACTAGACTCTATTTAGTAACATCCTCTCTTGTGTAGAGTCGTGCCACTGATAATCCTCGCAGCAATTAGTAAACGTGTCTTTAAATGGGATTAACCAGTAGCTAGTTTGGATGTAAGTCAACCAAAAAGGGGGCTTGCTTTGAGTTAAGTAGTGTTCTTACGCACATGATGCACATAATCTAATACAATTGCTTAATACTAAATTGTTATTTGCGCATGCCCAATTTTACTTCAGCCTCACTATCACTTGTATTTTCATATGTGGGGACAATGTAGTCATTGCGTGGATGAAATTAGCCTATAAGAGTACAGTATTAGATGACAAACTGTCTCTTAACCTGGAACAACTTACTAACAAGAGTCGTAACTGCCTGTCAGGGTTATAGAGGTCATAGCGTTACTAAATACATATGTATCGTAAAGCCTTTGAGTCTTGCGTAATGACTAAGGTTGCAAATATTTTATTTTTTATCCACTGATTTAAATTTTAGGTTATATCTGAATCATTTGCAGCAACTACTGTGATGGAAAAACATGACCTTGAATAACGTAGAGGGCAATAAACTGATCATTCAGTAAATGTGCCGAGGACGGCAACATTAATAAGACTTTGTGATTTATTATATGTCTCAACTATAGTCTAATATGCCGTTTCCACTGGCGTTCCGGGCAGTCCGAACCAAAGGGAACGGGGGGAGTTGCAGGATTGTACCACAGACAAACGTGGAACATGGCGAACCCGGTAGGTCAGAGCTAAATTTAGGCTGCTCCTTCCGCGACAACAGCCAAATTGCGATGCACAAACTCATGTAAACGAGGGGATACAGTGTTACAAGGGTTGGCAGTAAAGGCGAGTTTCCATGAGTGACATTTAACGCCACACGTTGACTGAGGAGGCTGTGCGTAAGGCTGAGACAGCTACACGGGCCACTGCAGCGCAAATCATGACTATTTGGTAGTTTTTGGAGACGCCATATGTACCCTCTGCACTGCATAGATTGCATTAGTTTACTCCTACGCTACAATGTCTTTTTTAACCATACCAAGTCAAGAGGGCCTTTTTACCACGATTAAAGCGGGGAAACAAGCAGAAGGAGAAAGTAGGTGCCCCGGTTTAGACGCGGATGATGATGATGAAGATGACACCGAGGACGTCCGTCTCATCCCAAGATGCTCCCCGGTGCCGAGAAAGAGAGGCTCCTCCATCTATGACGAGACCGCTGAGTATATGCGGATCCAGTTGGCGCTCGCAGCCGCAAAGAGTGCGGAAAAGAGAGTGGTGTTTGCCGACACAACAGGTGAGGATCTGGTGAATGTCAGGGAATTTGTTGCGTTTGATTCGGACGACGAAGAGGCAGCTGCAAGGTGGGAAGAAGAAGAGGCAAAGTACAGGAAAGCCAAGAGAGTGCCGACTTATGCCGTGCACCCGGAGTTCCATCCTCCCGCCGGCAGTGCCCTGCTGCAGGCCGTGCGCACCAACAAAGTGGAGGTTGAGCAACTGTCTTCAGTAGATCATGAGCCCCTCGCCTTCTGTGGAGTCATACGAGTCCTGAACATCTCATACCATAAAGCAGTGTACATCAGATCCACCATGGACAGCTGGGTTTCCTACTTTGATCATCCAGCAGAGTATGTCCAGGGATCTAATGATGGGGACACTGACAAGTTCTCCTTCAAATTGTGTTTTGCTCCTCCTTACATCACACATGGCTCTCGAGTTGAGTTTGTTGTTCGCTATGAAACCTCTGATGGTGATTTCTGGGCTAATAACTCCTCACTGAACTATGTGGTGACTCTGCTCCTGTCCTATGAAGACGACACGCCGCAAACAAGCATCGACATAAGAGACTTGAGGGGTATCCTGAAACCTCCAAGACCTTACAGGTAACAACCACAGCAGTGGATGAAGATTTAACAGGATGTTTATATTCACGCCACATTGACCTGCTTGTTCTATTCACTGTAAAACAGAACAAGCTGACTTCACTTTAGAAACTATATGGAAACTCAAATTATTGCATGGTTGTACGACTTGATTAAGTACTGCTCCCAGTGTGAAACCAATCCATTCTGACACTTAGATGTAAATGCCCTGTACATAAAATGCTGCATAGTAGTACAGTATGTAAATATAATCAGCATATTGTGTTATTTCACAGCTGTAATTAATTAGACTACTATTATAATTGTACAAAATCATGATCATTGCATTTTTTGAGAATGTGCAAAGAGTTGAAAAGTGGGAATCATGGCATGAAGTTAGATTTAAATAATCATCACAATAGTTGCGAGTTATTTTTATTGTAATTTTGTTGTATTAATTGCTCAAATGACAAATTTATTTATACTTCTATTTAACTGTAATGTTAAATCAGTAACAACATAATATTTTATTACTTAATTGAGATAAGTTGTCAAAAATTTTAATTTATTTAGAAACACATTGTACTAAAAAAGTAGAAAGCTGTACTATAACTAAGTCAGTTCTACTCAAGTACATTGAGTTAATTGGTCAGCTAATTTGGCACCAAATTCCGAGTAACATGTTTAAAATTAGTCTCTGTGTCAGCCCTGTGATGAACTGGCGACTCATCCAGGGTGTACCCTGCCTTCGCTCAAGTCAGCTGGGATAG